>JAVTVY010026572.1:0-11745 GCA_036873755.1 Hanleya hanleyi | reverse complement strand
TGCGGTACACCCCAAATCGCCCAGGCCAGATAGGGTTAAAATGAAGCAAATTGTGTTCTACAAATCTTAAAACATCAGACATAAAAAAACGGAAATATTTCATCATTTTTGTATATACATGTACAGGTGATGGATGCAAACATGGGAACCCCCATTCCCTCGTACTTATTTGTTCTCGGTGTCGAAGTCCTAGAAACTGCAGTTCAGAAGATTCAATCACACACGAACATTTCTGACAAAATAGTTTTTGGGTTGTTCATTTGTAAACGATCATTTGTACAACAAAATTGGAAGTTTTAAACAATGTCTTCGCGTATCGACGGCGGAATGTCTTGAAATATTTATAACATGAACATGTATGTCCTATCAATGGTCGAAGACAAAATACCAGACAATTCGTAAAGAATTGCATATTTCATCACCCTGGTCTGTGCGTTCGGCATAACAAGCCTACATGTAACAATATTCAAACAGTATGAAGTTTGAGTACTTGGAATGGTGATGTACATGTCCAAAATAGGGATTAAGACCAGATGGCATATATGGGATTATTGCTTTATCCCATGGCGCTATAAACATCTTTTGTAATTATAAAACCACAAAAGTTGTTAACTAAATAGTGTCAATCTATATCGACTCCCCACTCACGCAAGTTCCTCGTCCACGTGAACTTAGGGGAGTACTGGTGCCAATATTTATTAACGGAATCAAACGCAAAATCGAGGCGACATGAGTTTATATGTACCCGGTAGATGTCACGATCTAAAATGGCGTCATCCGCCGCTACCTTGTGCGATGACTTTCATATGTTTAAACCACATCGGAATGCGTGTGTGTGCGCGTGTGTGTGTGTGTGTGTGTGTGTGTGGCGGGGAGGGAAGATGGTTCTCACCCTCTGGCATACAGGTTGCAATCTGTCATGCGAGGGAACAATTGAACATGTACCCTATCTTGTGTGTAAGTATCGTATATTTCTCTTAACATCATGTATACACATGTATTATACGTAATGCGAGATGGCGTTCTCGTTTCTATCGGATAGGAAATACCGATAATGCTGAAATGCCAACTGTTTAGTTCCCTCTTGGGGAAAAGACATATAAAGAACCAGCAGAGCTACTTAATGTTTCTATTTTCCCTTGAATGGCTCTACTATACCGGGAGTGTACGCGGACAAATTGTGTGCTTAATGCTGTATCAATATTTTACAAGTCATCTTTAGAAACAGCTTTTCTGGTAAAGGTTTTTCCGTAAATATCACAGCCACACAAACGCACCTATGGGTGTCCCTAAACATTTGATTTGGAGATGGACCGATTGATGATGTGAATGGACACACCTCACTGACCATAGTGGACAATACATTGTATATAGGATTTATAATTCGCGTTAACGGCAATACTTACCGACAGCGACTAATTGATATATTTATGCACTTCTGTTACCTACACAAGTCGGAGGGCAGTCGCTAAAACAATTGAGTGAAAAGTTCACTGGGACAAGAGTGGAAGATGATCCCGCTCTAGTTGGGTGAAAGTCACTCAAGTGGAGAAAAATTCAGTCAAATTTCACTCAAGTTTTAGTTTATAGCTCACTCGAGTCGAGCGAACTTTTCTCACTCAATTTAAGGGATTTTTGTTCATTCAAGTCCTTGAGTTGATTAATTTCCACTTTTACTTGAGCGACATTTCAGTCGACGGTTTGTAGAGCGATCGCCGTCGACACCGACTGTCGCTGTCAGAGGTATTTACTGAATTACTTAAGCTGAATAAGGATTAATTAATAGTCTGCGATAAAAGGTGAAATTCTAGGTTAAGGAACAAAATCTAACAAAACAGAATGCTTGGTGTACGGATGGATTTCTCTATTGATTATATCAAGCCAACATCGTTTGATAATCTACTTGAAATTTATCTCCCTAATATATTATTCAGATGAGTGTAAAAACTCAATATTAATTGATGCAAATGTTCAGATAAAACAAAATAAAACAAAATTATAGTCCGGCAATCAAATGGGGAGTTTCGGTCAAACCTTGCAATGAATGTCACCCAACGATTTTTGACTGATTTCATATCTACATACCATGTACATAAGAAAATGAATGGAGGCCACCTGGCACCCTTGAGCATTTGCTAAAACAATTGACAGCAATAGGATAAAATAACTAATGTTAAAATAAATTTCATCAATACCTAGATATTTTCGATGAAAAACTTGTCACATTATATTTCTGACGCAAGCTTTGTCTGTAAAATGTAAAACTATTCGGGATGGCCGCTCTGGTGACTACAATTTCTAGGAAAATTCATTTCTTCGCTGAATTTGTGAACGGGTTATTCGATTTTTGTTATGTCTGCAATTTTCGCACCATAAGCTGTGCAATGAATAACAAAATAACTGTTGTAATATGAGATCAACTAGGTTAGGATATTTTTGTGCTGAAAGGAAACACTGTAGAAGAAAAAATGGCCAAGATATCATTTTTGTCACGACCACATGGTCGCCATCTGAGGTGTTGGCAAATATATTCGAAATGACCACAACCTGATCAGCTATAAAGACTAACACAGGTAAGCTATTAATGTTTCTTACTGTCAGAGCACCTGGCAGAAGATTGTTAGAAGGACAGATTTCCCAGCCCCGCGTCAAGACAGATATTGCGGATTCTCAACAGCACATGGTATTATTTTGGTTCCCTTTATGGACCGTGCTTTAATTGGACCCATCGAGAAGTTTGACTAAACGGCTTTTCGCCAAGTCGATCACAGTAATAAATTGCGCAATTCTGTTTATAAGAGAAAATATCACGGACTTCACTTTATCAACTGTTTGTGTTTATAACAGATAAAGGAATTGATTTGGACATGCAAGTGACATAAACTTACACTCTCAAAACTGAAGTGTTGGAAGTTGAACTCTTAGCAATTGTTGAGATGGTTTTACACTCTAAGTGTAATGTAAGTGTACTGGAGACACTTGTAAGTGTTCTGAGGAACTTGTAAGGCGTCAGATTGCCAACACTCCACAAAGAATTCAATTTGGCTCTTAAAGTGTACAGAGAGATAGCAACCTGATTGGTCACATCGTCATTTCCGGCCACTCCAGAAGCGCGCATGTGTGGCGTATGGTACTCAACACAGCTTTACACAGTCCGCTCATTCCACAGAATTTCCAATTACGGTAAGTAACTATAGCAAAATAAAATTTTGCACGATAGCACGATAAAATGAAACAATGGTATCTGTATATTTATTTACATGAACTTTTGCTTTGTGATATACAGTTAAAGGTCATGGATGGATGTCCATCTGTATGCATTGTAACTGTGCTTATCGTCACCATTGGTTGAGAACCGTTTTAACTAACTTAACCTATTGATGCTATCTCTACAAATTAAACATGTTATCACCTGTCTGCATGGTCGCATTTGGAAACCCCCAGATTTGGGGGGAGGGGGCAGTTGACACTTCATATTCATTTCTATCGGCGATGGCTTATTATCATCCGGAAATAGGCTAAACATGAACTGTAATATCTATGGTTCCGGTGGTGTGAAGTGCTTCCCCCATGATAATGATGACATACTATTTGTCAATTTGTCTGGTCTGGAACAACCGGGCGATACAACAGTCTGACTGTGTAGATTTTGTATTTATTCTCATCTTACTATAGGTTCGCTGCAGATGGGCTGATGGATGGCTTTGCTCTGTTGAACATGTTGAACGTAGAATATGAAAGAAACTTGTGCAGACTTTACATACGGTAAATCTTTATTGACAATTTTACAAGAAATGAGTGATCACTAAACATTGACAGCTGTGTTATTTAATTTCTTGGATTGTGCAATACCTTCAGTTGTTGTTCAGAGAGGAACCATCCAGAATTGCAGTAGGTCTATGATCTACATGTAGGAGCAATATTTCCAATAGTGAGGTTAATATTGTTGCTGGAATACTTCAACTGACAATGCTCTCAAAATATCTAGTGTGCAGAAACCACAAACTGCTGACCTACTCCTACTCCGCTTTACTCAATATTGTTGCCGGAATACTTCAACTGACAAAGCTCTCAAAATATCTAGTGTGCAGAAATCACACACTGATGACCTTGGTATGCGTATAAACCTTTATCAGGTATGGAGAATATGTCGATGGCTGCTCCTTCAGTTTATTGTATATATTTATCTGAATGGGTCATTGCTATAACTTAGAAACTCTGGCTGTGGTGGGTGGTATATGGGGGAGTGAGATCTCTGCTGCAAGAGATCTATTAAAAAGAATGAACTAGAAATCTTCAACCAGTTTTTCCGGGTTAGAAATTGCTGTGATAAATGTAAATCACATATCCCCCACCCCTGCTTATATTCGGGGACAATGCTGATTGCAAAATCCTTTGTTTTGTTGTATCCCGAAGTTTAGAACATTATTAGTGAGATAATACTTCTAGCAAAGCTAAGCTAATTATCTTGATTAGAATCGAGATGACTATCTTCAAGCTGTAATATACACAAATGGTATGATTTTTACTTGTTTTATACAACATTGGACACAGAGATTTTATTTCCACTTTTGCATTTCAGATGGGAAGAGTAGCTGCACATGTGAGTGCGTTTCTGGAATAATCCTCCAACATATGTTTAACAGGAGTAACCAGCAATGCCCTTACTCAAGTCTGCTGAGTGAGTGGACAAAGTTTTTATGTCTCCCTCTGAAGTCTATTTTGTTATTTTGTTCTGTCAGGTCTCAACTGGTCATTGCTCAGAATATGTAAATGTGAAAGAACTGTGTTCAATATGATTGGGTCTTCATATTTGCTATTGCTTATAACTGGTCCAAGTACATTTATTTCTAACATTTAGTTGTCCTGCTTTTGATCAACATCAGCCATGAACTTGTTATATTTGGTACTTTTTTGTCTGTTAGTCGGATGCCATGTGTACACAAAGTATTCCAAGAACCAGTCCTGTCGCATTCTTTCTTACTTGTTTCTGTTCACTGTCGAGAATAGAACTTACAAAAAACTTCAATGCATCATGGGTATTCTTTTACCAAACATGTGAGCAGAAAGCCCATCATGCAGTGCACTTCTAAACAGATCAATCAATTATTTTCACTTCAATTGATACTGAGTATCTCTGTGTCTTGGGTTCAATTTCTTCAGCTTTTCATCTTTATATACTCTGTCACACTGAACTAACTACATGTAATAAGCAGTACCATTGATTTTATTTTTGCAGGTTAAAACTAGGGTGGAGGCACTGAGTGGAGAACTATTTATGAACAGACTGGGTGAGGCTCAAAGAGCACAACCATGTACACTCTGTCTGGAAAGAAGTAATTAGTTATCCATGTCCATGACACAGAGAATACATTATATTCCAGAAAGATTAACTTATGAAGTGGATAAATTATTCAAAGTTCAGTATATATTCAATTCACAGTATGACAAGGAGTTAATTCGGTTTTTGCTGAAGGCACGTGTTAATGAAAACCACACTCAAGGTGAGCTGAAACTTGCAGCAATTGGCAGTGAGCTAAATATCTTCCATTGCGTATTGACTTGACCACCATGTTTTAAATGATGGATTTCATCGAAATCGTTGACATGACTTCCTGCGAAACAGCTTTCCTTCATGCTCGGATATAAACGATATTGTAAACGATGAGCTGATCAAGTCATACTGTTCCCTGGACTCGTGAGATAACTATAAGAACTTGATTTGAAAATGTTTACAACGGTCTAAAATCATGAGTTGACATTGTGATAATATTTGATTTTTTCCCAGAATTACCTCGGACATATTTGAGGGTGACTTTCCACTTACCTTTTGTATGATTCCTTCTCAGCGTATTAGTTTGAAACTCTCAGTAAATAGGTGATCTTGTCATAAAATTTTCCAGTTTTTCTATTTTTATTTCGTGAATGTCATAGAAATTGATCCAAACTTCAGATTGCAGATATATCTAAGTCCGTATCTGTGGTGAAGAATTCTCCTGAAGTTTGGTATAACATGAAAATTAGACCCCGCTAATCAACATGTCAAGTTGTAGCTCATCATGCGATTTCATCTTTTTCGTGATCAGTTTGAAACTCTGAATAATGTTAAACTCCTCGATGTCAATGCTAGAGGGATGAGACAGTGACATCCATGGTCTTGGCGTCTTGTTTAGTAGATGAGTGGAAAGTGGAAACATGTGACTCGCAAACTACAGTTGGCATCAAACAGGTCTACATCATGTTGAATATTTTGGCAACCAACATGGTGGATTCATTTGATTTATTAAGTCAAATCAGTGAAAAAAATAACCCTTGCTGATTGACATACAACGTTGTGCCTGGTCATGCCATTTCATCTTTTTTCATGAACAATTAGGAACCCTGAGTACTGGACTTCCTCGATCTCGATGCTACTAAGATGAGACAAACTGAGTGACGTCCATGATCTTGGCGTCTTGTTTAGTAGATGAGTGGAAGGAAGGAAACATGTGACTCGCTAATTTAAATTTAAGTTTAATTAAGTGTTGGATGAACACTTTCCAAGGGGGTCCATATTGACTGCTATTAAAGTGTTCATATTCTTAGCACTTAACTAAGTTTTGAATGAACACTTTAAGAGCAGTCACTATGGACACCCTTGGAAGGGGTTCAAATCCATATTGTAACACCTATAAAGGGTTGGGATATCAATACTTTAGTAAGTGTAGCATGGACACTTGGGAAGTGTTATAACTTCGATTTCAACCCTTACAAAGAGCTAGAATAATAACACTATACCCGTTGTTAGGATAGCAACATTTTAGTAAGTGCTCGAAGAGCCAGTTTCAAGACTTTGGTTATAAGACAGTAACAAACATGACTGCATATGCTATAAGGAAATATCATTTCAGTGGAGATTTAACCTTGTCCCTTGTGTATGTCAAGGTAATTGGATCTACATGGACCCTAATTCGATACTAGGTATTTCCCCTGCATTTTGCTGTATGAAGCAATGCCAAAGAGTATGTTTGTTTCATGTCACTTAACTGAAAAAAGTATTTTCCTGGAAAATGACGCCATAATGTTGTCACTATAGCGACCATGCATATTGAATATGTTGACATTGCTTGACTCAGGGATTTACGCATGTACTGTGGTAAGTATTATCTCCCTAGGTTCAAGTATAACCAAACTATTGAAATATTGATAATATGATTTTCATTCCAGTTATGTTTTACTATGGCAACCATGGAAACAAAAAATGTGTTTTGCTTTCGTTATCTGCATGGCTCGTAGTGGGACCTCTAGCGTTCACCCCTTTGGCCGCTGTATTATTACCGAACCCCTCATAGATCCTCTGTTTCTCTACTGTTTGGCGTAAATCTGACCGAAGTGTAGGGTGTCAAAGTCTTGGCTTGCTGTGCGCATAGGAGCCGTGTGGCCATGTCATACAAGACGTCCACATAAACAATTACAATAAAGGAATGACTGAGATACAAATCATCTCATGGATAATTTTTTGCTCTTGTGATGTTTTTTAGATACATGTATGCAATCAGAACATTGCCCTGTGAGGTCATATGACTTCTTGTCAGTACGCCGACATCTTTTTCCACCAACTTCATATGTTGCGTTTAATTATTATCTGCACATAATGAAATTCTGCTGATGGACGTTTCGTCTCCTAGGCTTGCCCACTGTACAATGAAGCGCTTGGTCGGCTTCGGGCCTCACAGACACGCTTTCTGTATAAGAACTTGCCTTCTACCATGTTTTCCCAGTTTGATTTCTTTGATCGAATGATCACATAGTTCATCACTTTCTATCAGATGACTTGATAGGGCTATTACATGATTGCTCTCGTCTGGAATTGTTATTCCAGACGTCCACATGAACAGCTACAAAAAAAGCGTATCTGTTTTTCTTGTGATGTTTTTAGATATGTAATCAGAACAGTGTCCTGTAGGGTCATTGTCAGCACGCCGGCATCATTTTCCCACCACCACCTTACATGCTGCGTTTAACTGAAATTCGAAATTGAAAACAACTACGTGGTGTGCATTGTTCCTGATCTTGGTATACGATATATGTAGCGTATTGATACAAAAACTATTCTAATTTCTCTGATTGTAAAACCAGGATTCAATGTTTTTATTCATAATGAGACGTTTTAAATGTCGATGTAAAGCAGTGCCTTTCTGAGATGAAAGTTGCAATCTGTTACAGGCAATATCGTATACTAATATCTAATATACATATAGCTTATCAGAGCACGAATCTTTATATTTTCGACCAATCATTTTTCGAATTAATAAATAATGTTTTCATAGGCGTGTTCAATGGTTATTTTACGCACGGTTAGTTTCGGAAAGTTTAAATTTTAGGACAAGGACGAAGCCCGCGCTCTAAAATTTATAAACTTTTCCACACTAATCGTGCGTAAAATAACCACTGAGCACGCCTGAAAACATTATTTCTATTCCATTGCGCTACCCAAATTTATTATCACCAAAGATTATAATGAAAAGTTGAAAACACATTTTAATCTTTGACACACTGCCAAAAATAGGGTACTTAAAACAAGAAGAAAAAAAACTTATTTTAAGAAAAAATCATCTTGAAATAAGATAAATTATACGGAAGCCCCCAGGGGACATGAGAGAAAAAAAATATATACAAAGCTATCTCGTGCGCACGACTTAGAGCCGTAACTCGTGCGCACGACTTAGCCGCCTATCTCGTGCGCACGAGATAGGAACGAGGCTCCATATTAGATTCGCATAAGACCTCGTTCTGGTGAGGGAGAACCTCGTCTCTATGTCGTGCGCACGACTTGATGCGTCTATCTCGTGCGCACGACTTGTTAACGTCTATCTCGTGCTGACTTAGAGCCGTAACTCGTGCGCACGACTTATTCGTCTATCTCGTGCACGACTTAGGGAGGCTAACTCGTGCGCACGACTTAGAACGTATCTCGTGCGCACGAGATAGACGAATAAGTCGTGCGCACGACATAGAGACGGGTTCTCCCTCACCAGAACGAGGTCTTATGCGAATCTAATATGGAGCCTCGTTCCTATCTCGTCTCTATCGTGCGCACGAGTTACGGCACCACGTGCGCACGAGATAGACGAATAAGTCGTGCGCACGAGTTAGCCTTCTAACTCGTGCGCACGAGTTACGTCTCTAAGTCGTGCGCACGAGTTAGCCTCCTAAGTCGTGCGCACGAGATAGACGAATAAGTCGTGCGCACGACATAGAGACGAGGTTCTCCCTCACCAGAACGAGGTCTTATGCGAATCTAATATGGAGCCTCGTTCCTATCTCGTGCGCACGAGATAGGCGGCTAAGTCGTGCGCACGAGTTACGGCTCTAAGTCGTGCGCACGAGATAGGCGGATAAGTCGTGCGCACGAGTTAGCCCTCTAAGTCGTGCGCACGAGTTACGTCTCTAAGTCGTGCGCACGAGATAGACGAATAAGTCGTGCGCACGAGATAGACGAATAAGTCGTGCGCACGACATAGAGACGAGGTTCTCCCTCACCAGAACGAGGTCTTATGCGAATCTAATACGGAGCCTCGTTCCTATCTCGTGCGCACGAGATAGGCGGCTAAGTCGTGCGCACGAGTTACGGCTCTAAGTCGTGCGCACGAGTTATGCTTCTAAGTCGTGCGCACGAGTTAGCCTTCTAACTCGTGCGCACGAGTTACGTCTCTAAGTCGTGCGCACGAGTTAGCCTCCTAAGTCGTGCGCACGAGATAGACGGATAAGTCGCGCGCACGACATAGAGACGAGGTTCTCCCTCACCAGAACGAGGTCTTATGCGAATCTAATATGGAGCCTCGTTCCTATCTCGTGCGCACGAGATAGGCGGCTAAGTCGTGCGCACGAGTTACGGCTCTAAGTCGTGCGCACGAGATAGCTTTGTATATATTTTTTTTCTCTCATGTCCCCTGGGGGCTTCCGTAATTTTTGGAGTGGGGTAAGAATATTAAACTTATTCCAGATAATTATCTTGTTCAAGAAAATTTGACCACTTGGATAAGAAAATATTTCTCAAAGCTGTTAACTTGGATAAGACAATATTTCTCAATGCTGTTGAGTTAAATATTCTTACTCAAGAAAACATGTATACAATCTTCAAGATAAATTATCTTACATTGTAAATTCAACAAAGGGATCTTGAGCTAGCAACATTTACTTAATTAAGAAAAAACATGCTAAACAACATTTAATCAAATTAAATGACAAAAAAAAATATTTTAAAGATGGGGAAATTTTATTCAGATGATGCATGTAGTGAATAGTCTTCACATAATAGTAGATGCAAAAGTTTATGCATGTAGAAGAGGTATCCCAATAATTTCAGCCATGCCGCAATTCCCCACAGGATCAATAAAACGAGCTCCATAGTGACACTTAAATATTTTTACAATCCAATTAATTTTCTAATTTTTTTTATATATCATATTACTGCCAAAAACTGAACGTGAATATATGCTTGTTACAGTTAGCATTATACATGCAAAATAAAAACATGATCAAAATAATGTCATGCAATTGAAGTATGAGTGAGTGAATATAATTTAACGTCGCTTTCAACCCATCATCATGCAATTGAAGGGCAAAAATAAGTCATATATGTAAAACAGATAAATAAAGAAATTATTTTAAATATTTTAAGGCCTTTGTTCTGACATTCATCATTAAAACCTCTCCTTGACAAGTATTTCTTTCCATTTATAGCAGTAATACTAAAATATATTTGCACAACATTTCTCGCCGATGTCGAAGTTGCATAATATGACAATAGACTGATATATTTAAAACCATGCAAAACGGCCAAACACCAAAGATATGATGGATAATTCTCAAAATTTTGAAAATCTGTCATCTTCAATTCTCCATAGACATTACAATTATAACAGCATATTGCACTCTTGATAGTAAAAACACCTAAACTGTTCAAATAGAATTGCCCAGCCTTTGCCCTAATCAGGTGCTTGTGGTGGAGAAAGTCCCAATGTTTAGTCGCAGACAGGGTTGCAAGGTCTTGCAAGCTAAAGCATACACCCAAGTTCATATACGAATATTCTTCCAAAGCTGAAGGAAAGAACTATGAAACACTGAAGGAATCAGTACACTGCATACCATGTAGAATCCAGATCTATGTGTTATTAAAATACTCAAAGCCCCAAAAGTTTCTGCCAGTCAAGATTGTCAGAGGCAACCTGCCACCAATTTACATTTCAAAGACGTGTTTCCTGAATAGACTGCAGTCACTGGCTTGATGCAATGACTTTGGTTTGAATGCCTATGTGACATGTATCATGAATAAGCTTATTCAACCCCAAAATACTTTTGGAGAATTCAAAACACATTTTCATTTTTTTTTCCATTATACTGTATATATTAAATAATTTGATTAGCTAATGTATATAAAAATGTGTTGCTTTCTTATATCTCTTCGACATGGGCGAAGCTTTTCTTGGAAATACGTTTCTACATTGCTGTGCACATGGGAGGTCGAGCTTGTATCTTTGCTTTTTATACATATATTTTTCGTGTTTGCTTTGAAACCAATGTCACAGACTTAAACTTACTTTCTAATTGCCTGTGTTCAGGTAGACAAAAACGACGAAACACATCTGCAGATCCGCACTTTCACCAAGAGAAGCCCCCAGGATCTACTTTATGTTTCCCAATTTGTTGTTGTTGTTGTTGTTGTATATCTGTAAATCCACTCCCAAAGAAAGCAAACCTCAT
>JAVTVY010026571.1:0-111335 GCA_036873755.1 Hanleya hanleyi | reverse complement strand
TGGTAGTGGAGGAGATAGTGATAGTGGAGGAGATAGTGTGAGAGGAGGAGAAAATGGTAGTGAAGGATACAGTGGTAGTGGAGGACAGTGTCAGTGGATGAGATGGTGGGAGTGAAGGAGATAGTGGTAGAGGAGGGCATTGGTAGTGGAGTGAGTGAGTGAATAGAATTTAACGTCGCTTTTAACAATATTTCAGCTATATCAAGACGAACCAACTAAGTACCACCCAGCCCAGTTGCATTGGTAGTGAAAGTGATAGTGGTAGAGGAGGGGATAGTGGTAGAGGAGGAGATATTGGCAGAGGAGAAGATAGTAGTAGTGGAGGAGATAGTGGGATGGAGGAGATAGTGAAAGAGGAGGAGATAGTGGCAGTGGAGGAGAAAATGGTAGTGGAAGATACAGTGGTAGTGGGGGACATAGTGGTAGTGGATGACATGGTGGTAGTGGAGGAGATAGTGGGAGTGGAGAAGATAGTGGTAGAGGAGGACATATTGGTGGTGTCAGTGAAAGTGGTAGAGGGGATAGTAATAGGAGGAGATAGTGGTAGTGGAGGAAATAGTGGTAACGGATTCATAGACGTCCATTCTTACTACCGTTAAACGGTAGTAAGAAAATGTCAAAAACTGAATATAGACAGCAAAAAACTCAAAAGTGTACGTTTTGGACAAGAAATACTCAATGTTTTTGACGAAAACTCAATACTCGAAATGGTGCAAATTATTTCAGTGATGTGAAAATCATCGCCGATCCTTCGACAATTTGTCTTCGAACGTTTGGGGATTTCCAGTTCTAGAAATAATTTCCGTCTCTGCGAGTTCTTGCCGATTATACCTCACCATAGGCTCTCAGTTACTATCAATACTCGACGGGAAGCAAAAAATACGGTTTCGGAGATTAATTTTCGGGACCGGGAATTGCCGATTCAATGACTTCGCATAATCAGAATTCGTTAGACAATGAGCATCAAGAAATTACCGGGGCCGAGGTAAATATAGCTCCACGAGAGGTGGCGGGATTTATGACAGTTCCTTTGTTCTGAAGTTCGACGGCGACCATGCGATGGACGTAAAGTAGAAGTCCGAGTTCAAGACATCATTCTGCTTGACAGCTGCTACATCTTACGTGAAAATCTGCTGATGATGTAAGGATTTTATAGCGTCTCTTGCAAGCGTTATATGATAATTATCTTTGAATGTTTATGATAGTTTGTGATCTCTTACCGCTGTTGTTGTTGCTACAAACACGAGGTCCATTCAGATGACCATTATCCAAATCACATTAGATAGCTCACCTTAGTACTACAGAAACTATTTGTTCATATCTTAATTGGTAGGGTGGTAAAAACATTCAAAAACTCAATATCAACTTGTGGGTGGGCCGTAAAAACTTGACTTTTGATCATAAAAAGAACTCAATAAGACAATATTTTATATTGGGTAGTAAAAATTTGGACTTCTATGAATCCCTGTGGTAGTGGATGGGATAGTGGTACAGAAGAAGATAGTGGTAGTGGAGGTGGGAGTGGAGGAGAGGAAGAGGGGAATTGGAAGACTGGAAGAAGAAGGGGAATGGGCAAGAGGAGCAGTGGGGGTGTGAGAGAAATGTGAGGAGAGCAAATTCAAAGACAGACAGAAGTGAACATCTATTCTCTTTATTCAACTTAACATGGCAAGGAATCATCATCACCTCCGGACCCTGTTCCTTTTGTCAGTATTTATTTCCCAGAAGATGCAGTAAATGGTGTCAGACATCACTAAATAGCCTCCAATAGTCCACGTCAGCACTTCCTTCACTGAGTCTGTATACAGCCAATCTTTCAATAATCTCCGAATGCCAAATTATAGATATTTCTCAGAATACCCAATACCACTTCATGAATTTATTAAATCTCCTGGGTCGATATTTCCAGCTCCCTTCATGAATTTAGGAGACTACATGGCCTAGCAGACAGAGGCCAAATTGGTGGCTGTCACAATGACTTACAGATACACGTAAGCAACAGTAATATACATGCAAGCCCATCAATGGAAGAGTGCTGTTAATTCTGTTGTCCAACCACACCAACTCCACATGTGGATTGTGACCAAACTTAGACAATAAAACACAGGTAACATTACGGAGTGTATCCATTTTGAGGTCAAGATCAACAACCATGATCACTGAGCTTGTGAGCTACATGTAAGAGATATCCCAAAGAGTTAGTGTCTGTGCATTATACTGAAGGGAAAGGAGGGGGGCAGCGCTGTGAAAATCTAAAACAGATTGACAATGCAAGATGGCTGATGGTGGCCATCTTGGATTACACAGGTAGCTGAAAAGCAATCCCCACTGGACTCTCACTGATACCAAGGAACTCTCCAGGTTTGAGGTTGATCAGTTGAATAGTTCTCGAGTTATTGGTTAGACCATAAATGTGTATATGGCTAATGGCAGCCATCTTGGATTGAAAAGCAATCCTAACCATTCTCTCACCGATGTCGAGCCACTCTCCAAGATTGAAGTTGATCAGTTCAATCATTCTTGATTTGTTGCCTGGACAAGATCCAAGCGCTTAAAATTCAAGATGGCTGAAAGCGGTCATCTTGGCTAAATGCAGGTAACTGAAAAGCAATCCTAATCATTCCCTCGCCGATGTCAAGCCACTCTCCAAGCTTGAAGTCGAACGGTTCAATCGTTCTTTAGTTATTGTCCTGACAAGATCCAACTGCTGAAAATCCAAGATGACTAGTGGCCAACTTTGACTACTCAGGTAACTGAATAGCAATCCCAATCATCCTTCTCACTTAGCATGGTATTACCTCTCACCAGTGTCAAGACACTCTCTAAGCGTGACGTCGACTGGTTAAATAGTTCTTGAGTTATACTGGTTGGACAAGAAATGTGTAAAGATCCAACAGTTGACAATCTAAGATGGCTGATGGTGGCCATCTTGCATTATACAGGAAACTGAAAAGCAATACAATCATCCTCCCACGGATGTCAAGGCACTCTACAAGTTTGATGTCAATGGGTTCAGTAGTTTGTGGGTTATTGGTCAGACAATAACTGTTTGAAGATAAAACTGCTGAAAATCCAAGACGGATGATTGTGGCCATCTTGGATTACACAGGTAACTGAAAAGCAATCCCAACCATCTCTCCAAGACACTCTCCAAGTTTGAAGTCGATCAGTTAAAACAATTCTCAAGTTATTTGTCCGAAAAGAAATGTGTAACGGAAAGATGGAACAACAGATGCCCGGTGTTTCTACATGTAAGTGAGTCCCCCTAGTGTAGTGGTAGCTTCATTCCTTCATTATATCAATTGTCATGTCAAAGAAAACATCACCTCCAAAGGAACCGACAGCAAGATGAACTAGAGGTTCCGCTTTGACCCTTGAGTTGCCGCTCTGGCATGAAGCCTATGCTGGTTGTTTTTTTGAGCAAAAACATACGTCTCCCCCAACCTCCCACCTTGCCTTGAATGGGCACATAATTTAAGGGAAAGTGCTATAAAATTAATGTAGCAATAAGTATCTTAAACAAAGCTGCATATCTAAACATGTTAATTACAAAGAAGCGATTATCATTGTATATACATGTACAAGTAGATGAATGGATGGACGGACACCGGACACGGATGAATGCATGCACACATACACCAAAACCTGATCGAATGAGGGGGCTATCCCAATGAAGCTTCCATCCAAATTTGGTGAAATTCCGTCCAGTAGTTCTCCAGATATCTTGCAGGCAAGCCCTGTATATACATGTACAAGTAGATGGACGGACGGACGGACACCGGACATGGATGAATGCACGCACACACACCAAAACCTAATCAAATGAGAGGGCTATCCCACTGAAGCTTCCATCCAAGTGGGGTGAAATTCCGTCCAGTAGTTCTCAAGATATCTTGCAGACAAGGCCTGTATATACACGTACAAGTAGATGGACGGATGGATGGACACCGGACACGGATGAATGCACCCACATACGCCAAAACCTAACCAAATGAGGGAGCTATCCCAATGAAGCTTCCATCCAAGTTTGCTAAAATTCCGTCCAGTAGTTCTCCAGATATCTTGCAGACAAGCCCTGTATATACATGTACAAGTAGATGGACGGACGGACGGACACCGGACATGGATGAATGCACACACACACACCAAAACCTAATCAAATGAGGGGGCTATCCCACTGAAGCTTCCATCCAAGTGGGGTGAAATTCCGTCCAGTAGTTCTCAAGATATCTTGCAGACAAGGCCTGTATATACATGTACAAGTAGATGGATGGACGGACGGACACCGGACACGGATGAATGCACGCACATGCACCAAAACCTAATCAAATGAGGGGGCTATCCCAATGAAGCTTCCATCCAAATTTGGTGAAATTCCATCCAGTAGTTCTCAAGATATCTTGCAGACAAGGCAAGGGGACGGACAGACATCCATCCAGACAGACAGACATCCATCCATCCATCCAGACAGACAGACAGACAGACAGCACAAACACTAGATGTCTCCCCCCAACATAGTTGGGGGAGACATAATAAATCTAATTTTTTCCTCACTGTCTGGCGAGGAAGGCATTCCTATTTGTCATAAATATAATACATGTAATCAAATCTCTTATTGAATACTCCACTTGGTGTACATGACGCTAAAAATGCCCAGAACACAAATTTTCCATTTCCAGTGCATTTACTTTCATCTTCGTCAATTTATTACAGCTGCTGAAGTGTTTGAATCAAGAGGTCGGCATAGATCCGATATCGGCCAATAAAGCGCTTAATCAAATCGCAATATTTCAATGGCGATCTGTCGCCACAATTGGAGCAAAATGGAGACAAATTTCTGCATAACCAGAACTTGTTGGGGAAAAGGCATGCATCAAGGCCACGTTTGGAGAATTACAGCAGCCCTTGTGGAGGAGATATTAGTTTAGACGTACAAGATGCTACGTGCTGGGACGCCTTTATTGTGCGTTTTCATGCCGATCCAGCCAACTAGACTCCAGAGCTGTCCAAACTCAGACATGATCATTCCTCTTCACCTCTTGTGGAGCTATGTTCATCCTTTTTGCCAACTCTATATCAATTATAAAAGTGACAAAATTGTTAAAATAACCCATCTGACTACATGTATGAGTGAACTTTCAAATTGGATGTTGAAAATTATTCATGTGGAAATCAAATCGGATACATCAAGGGTTAACCAATTAATTCATAGTGATATCACTTATCAATTCTGACATACATTAGGTCATCTGCAGTCCATAATTTGGGGTCACTTATTGTTCCAAAACCTATAAAACTTGATGTATATTGTACATATACATGTGTGTCCCCCAGATTTCTCGACTGGAAATGAATATCAGTACCGTAGTTATCAAATCTAGGCACTTTTGAATAGTTTGTGCATGTTACATGTAAGTTTGAAAGGTACATGTAGATGTTTTTTGTGTACATTGTACTGAAAAATGGTCAATGAGCAATATGCTTCAAAGGCATACACAAGCCTAACAGAAACAAGAAGCCTTTAGTATTTCTGGCCATTTGTCAATGAGATGTTCTCTGTCATTTCCAGAGCCCATGGTTCATTGATTGGCCCACCATATTAACTTTAAGATAGTACATGGGATTTTTTTGTGTTGTTGTTAAGTATAACCTGCCTCATAATACACCCTCATTGAAGTCTATGTCGGCACTGAATATACTCCATCATAAATGGCACAATTTTCACATCAGACTTCCACACCAAAGAATACAATACATCCCATAATAGTTTCGGCGACTAGAGATCTGAGCGTCAGTAAGGGAGACTCCCTTATCTCGTACTGACAAATCACTCTACAAATGGGGACTACATGTATGTCGGTTCTTGACTAGAGATGATAGGGATGCAATATTGAGGATCATGTACCAATAAATACTTTATTAAGATAAGGCAAAATAGGTGTTTTAAATGCTCGACATTTAGTCGCCATCAAGAACATGAGATTGATCTAATCAAAACCCCTCGGCTTTCCCCAAGTGAGTGTGACCCATGTGTAGTGTGAATTGGGGAAGAGATAGTTCTATGCGGGATGATCAAGATATACCGGTAGTACATTCAGGCATATAGGACAGATATAGAAAATTATATATCTGTAAAGGGGCATAACTCTGTAAAATATGGGTCGAGGGGAGCCACTTTCGATAGGCGTCTGACTTAGCGCTCTGTAAAATAAGAACCGAGACGAATAAGCTGTACCGAACATGGATCTGCAGATTTAACTTGTGCATTCAGCTACAGATAACAAAATTGGAGATTATTACATCCGAAAGGGGCATAACTCCATAAGCCGAGGCGAGTTATCCTTTGTTGGCTTGTCGAATACAACAAAATAAATAAGTTTCCAAAATATAGTAGCTATACCGAACACAGTTCTGCAGATATAGTTGGTTACATTCAGGCATATAGGACAGAAATAGAAATTAATATATCAGTAAAGGGGCATAACTCTGTACAGTATGGGCCGAGGGGAGCCACTTTCGATAGGCGTCTGACTTAGCACTACTGTAAAATAAGAACCGAGACGAATAAGCTGTACCGAACACGAATCTGCAGATATAACTTGTACATTCAACTACAGATAACAAAATCGGAGATTATTACATATAACCGGGGCATAACTCCATAAGCCGAGGCGAGTAATCTTTTGTTGGCTTGTAGAATACAACAATATAAATAAGTTTCCAAAATATAGTAGCTATACGGAACACAGTTTTGCAGATATAGTTGGTTACATTCAGGCATATAGGACAGAAATAGAAATTAATATATCTGTAAAGGGGCAGAACTCTGTAAAATATGGGCCGAGGGAAGCCACTTTCAATAGGCGTCTGACTTAGCACTAGATAAATAAGTGTTGAAAATTTGGTGGTTGTATCTCAAGCGGTTTTGCCTAAAATGCATTAATTAACGGACGGACGGACGGACGGACGGACGGACGTACATGGCAACGACAATACCCCGAGGCCAAAATGGCCGAGGGGTAAAAATGGATACGACTGATTTCTTCCTAACACTGATTTGCCTGAAACTTAGTACACTTGCATTCCTCCATAAGGACGCTTCCACAGTTGACAATAAGTAGGCCTACATGTATTCTTCCTAATAAGGATAGCTATCCCCTTAGAGGCAGTTTTTGCACCCCCATGACAATTTGTCGTCTGTATCAATAAATATACAAGATAACCATAATAAACTATATATTTTATGAAAGCATACATCGTAGGGATTCCAACTATATGATTTGTATAACTGACGCTGCTACTGTGTAGAAAATATTCCAATTTTAAAAAATTAAAATGAAAACAATAGCGTCCATTTTCAATTGAAATTTCATGAAAACTGTTTGTCTTGTTTCAACTTTGATGGTATACCTTGGTAGGAGACTATTCGAACTAGTAAACTCTATCTCATTTTTTAAAATTTTTGCCTGGTTTTGTTTTTATAACTATTTTACTAAAATAAATTGAAAAAAATGTACTTTTTTACGGTCGTTTGTCTTAAAAGTTGGATAATTAAAAAACGAAGCCGAACTTACAAAAAGTGAGATAAAGTTTTCTAGATCACCTTATAAGTAACAAGCATGCCAAATTTGAAAAGCGTAGCATGGATACTTTTCGAGAAATAAACGTTTGAATTTCGGATTTTGTACAAAAATGAAAGGCTAGAAATCGGGCAAAATGTGTCCAGCTATACATCTGATGAATTAATCCCTATTTTTTGCTTGAATTCTATTGTCAAATACATTTTTAATCTGTCTAATGGGACCTACTCGAATTCCTGTTTATTCTGGATAACTATTACACTAAGTTTTTTTCATCAAGTCGGTTTAAAGTCCAATTTAAACTTAAATACGAAGCTGCGCATCAGAAAACCCCTCGGCTCTGGGCGCCAGCCATTCATAATGTATTCAATTTGAAGCAAGACTTCAGGAACACCAAGCAGTCAAGTGACAAATATACAGATTATGGCAAATTTTGCCATTTGAAATGGCCTCGAAAGTTTCCGTCCAATCAGAGAAACCAGTATTCATTACATAAGTCTGTTGATGCAAATTTTACATCGAGCATTTGAAAATTATCAGAGATAGAGATCAATAATGATTTCTCATAAATTAAAGATGGCCGCCCATCCTTCCCACCACTCAGAGAAACTGATGTGGTTATTCATTGCAAGTCTCTTGATATATGGATGCTGTATACCAAGTTTCATATAGAACACTGAAATGGTATCAAAGATATACATCATTAAAGATTTTGCATAAATTAAAGATGGCCACCAAGGTTTCCGCCCAATCAGAAAAACCAGAACTGTCTATTGATACATCGATGATGTATACAAAATTTTACATCGAGCACTTGAACGGTATCAGACATATAGATCATTAATGATTTTGCATAAATTAAAGATGGCCGCCCATCCTTCCCGCCACTCAGACGAACTGATGTGGTTATTCATTGCAAGTCTCTTGATACATCGATGCTGGATACCAAGTTTCATATAGAACACTGAAATGGTATCAAAGATATACATCATTAAAGATTTTGCATAAATTAAAGATGGCCACCAAGGTTTCCGCCCAATCAGAAACGCCAGAACTGTCATTTATCGTAAGTCTATTGATGCATCGATGATATATACCAAATTTTACATCGAGCACTCGAACAGTATCAGAGATAGAGATCATTAATGAATTCGCATACATTAAAGATGGCCGCCCATCCTTCCCGCCACTCAGAGGAACTGGTGTGGTTATACATTGCAGGTCTCTTGATACATCGATGCTGTATACCAAGTTTCGTATAGAACACTTGAATGGTATCAGAGATATATATCATTAAAGATTTTGCATAAATTAAAGATGGCCACCAAGGTTTTCACCGAATCAGGGAAACTGGTTTGGTCATTCCTTTGAAGTTTCTTGATGCATCGATGATCTATACCAAGTTTCACACTGAACAGAGAAATGGTACCTAAGATACACAAGATTAATGATTTCGCATAAATTAAATATGGCCGCCAAAGTTTCCAACCAATCAGGTCCAGATTCAATAGGGTTCTGGGTCATGAGCATATGGATGTGCAGTGCAAGTTTGGTGTGCCTAGGGTACGTCGTTCTAAAGATATCTTGGTAACAAGAAACCTGTGACGGTTTCGCATAAATTAAAGATGGCCGCCAAAGTTTCAAACCAATCAGGTCCAGATTCAATAGGGTTCTGGGTCAAGAGCATATGGATGTGTACTGCAAGTTTGGTGTGCCTAGGTTAAGTCGTTCTAAAGATATCTTGGTAACGAGAAAGGTGTGACGGACAGACGGGCAGACGGACAGACGGACGGTACGACGGACGGACGGACGTACATGACGACGACAATACCCTTCGGCCAAATTTTGGCCGAGGGGTAAAAACCTGCTAAACTTGTTCACACCTGTGTAGATTACTTCACAGCGGGTGTCTGAGTGAAGTGTCACTGTCATAATTAGAAACCAAAATAAGGATGTTTGCATGGTTTTGATCAGAAGGGGGTACATTAATGTAAATAAGTAGGACTAATAGATAATTAGCTTACCATAACACTGCGGAAATGAGTTTTGGAAAGGGAAATTTAACAGACAAAAATAATAGTAGCCAAGCCCAAGCTAAGGCAATCTGTTTAATTGTTCCAGGGCCTCGGAAACTAAATTTTTAATCCTAATATTGAAGCACTTCTATTTATAATTTTTATTTCATTTTTTCACCAAATGTTAGAGGAAATAGTGAATATTTGAATGAAGAAATAATAAAAAAATGTCCAATTTTGACCCTCTAAGGAGATAGCTATCCTTAATACTTTTTTCCTCCAGTGCTTTTACACTCAATTACACATACATTCCTCCAGGACACTTGTCAGACTACAGGTAAATCATTCCTCCTTAAGCACCCTTTGACAATTGACTTCAGGTACATTCCTCCCTAACCCCGCTTTGACACTTGACTGCTTAATATTTTAGACCAGATAACTTTCACAGAGCCGATAGAGAAAAATGCTGTCTAACGGTAGTATCTTTGAAAAGCTGCTGAAGAAAACCACTGTCTAACACTAGTTTCTTCGGAATCAATGTAAATAAAAACCTGCTGCCAAAAAGTACAGTGGCATATTATTGCTGCATTTAGTGACCTTCATATGTTGTATCTTATCATAATGTTTATGTTTGTGTGTCTGTTTTCTCTGACATATTTGACAAAGCGAACAACAAATTGCAACATATACATGTATCTTTGCCTTTGCAGCCAATACTGTTTGTGTTACGTACTATCAACTGATCAAAGACTAACCCACCAATCAAAGATCAGTCATCCGCAGCAACATTATTTAATTGGTCAATATGGACATTCGGTGCCCTGTTGTCGAGTTTTGGAGCGCATCAACCTGTGACTTGCCGACAAAGAGAGTTCACAATGTGAAGAAATGTAAACCCTGACAGGAACTTTGTTAGAGTAATAAGTCAGAAGGTTTGTGACATTTTATATACTGTTGTCAAACAGTCAAACAGGAGGCCAAATCTGAGTCATGACAGCGGAAATTTAATTCTGTATGTGTGATTGACAGCCTATATTTATTTACCACACACACAGAAAAAGACTAGGCTATTAAGATATAACTGATAAACTGAGAATCTAGCTAGCTTACAAATATACATTGAACCAGAGAAATGTTGAAATGTTCCAAATGGTACTTGTCAGTTTTATCAACAGAAAATAAATATGCACCATGATGTATTCCCTTCCATGAAAGGTCTCCCATGTCCAGAATTAGCTGATCATACCTGTAAATACATGTCCAAAGTAACCACATCCTCTGAACATGCTGAATAAGGTACTATACAAGAACTGTAAGGGTATAAGCCAGGACATAAAAGCTTGAGGGACAAACAGTTAGTTCCACTTTTAACTTGACACACTATCCTTTATTCTCTGTACCAGCGAACTTAATTAACAACAATGAGTGAGTGAGTGAATAGGATTTAACGTCACTTTCAACACTATTTCAGTCATATCACAATGTTCGGTTCCTATTCCTTTTCACACCCGGAAACCACACAGGTAGGGTCCTATTCCTTTTAACACCCGCGACCCCCCTGTGGGGTCCTATTTGTTTACACACCCGGGAACCCCATGAATGCCCCAGTTAGTCACCTCTTATGACAAGCTCTCTGAGGGGCTGAGGCCTATTCTTACCATGACCTGGAGTGTGCACAATGACACCCCAGGTCAATCCCCAGGAGCAACAATAGTATAATTGACTCAATAACAGTTTACCATGGTGTACTTGTAGGGCCTCTTGTTATATCATCCGGAGAGCTACAATGTAGATGAACTACTGCTTTCACCAAATTTTGATACCAAGGACTACATGTACATGTACACAGAAGTTATAAAATTTATGTATTCCAGTCCAGTGACCATTCTACATACAAATAACAGTTGGAACAACAAATTATAATTGATCTTCTATATTTGCAGAATCAGGAAGAGACAAAATAAAAATTTCCACAAATCTCTGGATGGTACATCTGTGTGTATGCCCATACAAAGCTGCCAACTCTGAATGCACTTCCGTGCATGCTTCATAAGAATCTCCATGTACTTCCTTGCACACCTCATAACAGGGACTTACAGTTAATAAGAGAAGGCTGAGGTATCCAGGGGTACATACTTCTTTGGCTTACATTGTTTCTACAAGGTAACATTGTATCTACAATGTAATTTGTCCTGGAAATAGCCTTTTATCAGCTTAACAATAAGAATTTAATCTAGCAAATTACCACCCAGCAATAATTACAGCCCAGGGGTCTTAATATTCAGTTCTAACTCCATCAAACTCAAATTTAAAACTTTTTAGTAGCAAAGCCTGGCACTTACATGTAGTGAGGCGAAAACAAAATCCACAAACCACAAGATTGGACGAGTAACAAAGATAAACAGCCTGTAGTATGATCATCAATAATCGCGTCCACAAAGATCCCTGTTCCACAAACTAGATTATACTAACTAATCACATACTTTTTCCTCAACATGCCCCTCTTCAATTACCATTTAATCGATTTTCATTTTCAAAGGCGCCAAAAAGAAAAGTTCTGTCCTCCCAACTTTGCAGCACAAGAGAGCTGGTCAGATCATTCTTCTTGTTTAGACCATCCCAATTCAGTAAATTTGACATTCCAAGGCGCTAATTCAGCCTGAATTTCAATTGTTGGACCTGTATGGTCTATTTTGAATGTATAATCTACTGTAAGTGGAGGTTCGACTGGTGGGAGAGATGGACCTCTTTGGTCTATATATTTTTTTCCTAAATTCACCCCCAGACATGTACGTGTAGCTATTTGTACATGTACATGTATATATGCAATGTACCGAGTGTTATTCTGGCAGCAGGGACAAATTTGATTGCATGTACATATGTATCTATCTTGCTGAGAATCAAGAATAGCGACAAACTATACCATTTATTATGTATGACAAATCCAAGATGGCGACATTGACCATATTTGGTCTGGTGATCCAAGACCAACCTTGCTCTTGCCATTATGAAGCTAACTTCTGAGTATGAAATTCACTGATAGTGCCAAAAGAGGACTTGATCTGACAGCAAATATTCCATGTTTGTTAAATGATTCCAACAAGGGCAGCAATATACAGATATTGCATGCTGTGAGATGTGATATCACGATTTGTCAGCTCGAGAAGGTGATGTTCCACGAGTGCGGAGCACATCGTGATTACAGCGGAATGACAGCACAACAGACGACAATGCTACGAAAGAGTCTGTTCACAGGCGATAACTGCGCGAGACCGTGTGACATTGCCTCAGCCTTGTGACGTCAGCGCGTGATCGTGTGATATCGGCGCGAGATCGTGGGACATCACACTGATGAGCTGCTGTTTTTTCATAAGACATCGAGAATTGCAGAATATCAGTCGTGATGGTGTCTCAACCAATTAAAATAAACGAATACACAGTGAGGTATAATAATATCAGATGACACATCTCGGTGAAAAGAAACCATCCTACATGTACTTCTGAATGAAGTTTAAAGTCCGTCTCTGAACCTCTGGCAGGGGACAAAATAGTCTCTCAAATATTAGCATGTATGTAATTAGGGAGCTTCTTGAAATTAGGGCATGAGTTTAGCATACGGTAGCAATGGGAAGCAACTCTTGACTCCATGCAACTCTTGTGCAATAATAATGTGGCATGCTGATGCATAGAGCATTTTTCATGTACAATGATGTGCCACGAAACCTTGCTATGTTTAGCAGTAAAACAAGATAGACTACTAATATCATGGGAGATCGCATTTTATAGAAGGCGATGTGATACATGTAGGTTAGCATCTATAGGTAATGAATATACGAGGAAGAGGTATAATAAAATTTGTTTTTGTACAGGTAAAATATCGATAGTCGCTTGTACATATATCTATGGGAGAACAGTATATTCCAATCTAAAATGCATTTAAACTACACGTACAAAATCGAGCAAGAAAGGATCTCATTTTCTAGCTGCAAAAAATGCTAAGAAATCCTGACAGCATGCCCAGCTGCTGCAATTGAGCTAATTTGCGGGGAAAAAATGTGAATTTGGGTGAATTCCATCAGCATGTCTCCTAGTGATAACAACACAGAAGTGTTTGGTACACAAAGGAATCCAAAAGAGCGAAGCTTTAATCTGCAGTGAACTTTTTTTCCCAAACCGCCAAGAAGATGATTGCTTTCCGCTAAGCTAGTTAGGCTTCCTTCAAGGATTCAAAGAAACTTACGATGTAATCACTTCTAAACTGATCCATGATTTCAACCATGCACATGCATGTACATTTCCAGCTTAAAATCTTCATTTGAAAAAATAAACAAAACAGTTTAGTCATAATATGAATTGATAGGAAAGAATAAGAGTCCATGTGGTTTCAAAATACACCCACACATTTGATCAGCTTTAATATAATCATGAAATGGTCTATTTTGAATGTATAATCAACTGTAAGTGGAGGTTAGACTGGTGGGAGAGGTCTACATATTTTTTTCTAAATTCACCTCCAGACATGTCCATGCAGCTTGTTGTACATGTAATGTACCGAGTGTTATTCTGGCAGCATGGACAAATATGATTGCATGTACATATGTATCTATCTTGCTGATAATCAAGAATAGTGACAAATTATTCCATTTATTATGTATGACAAATCCAAGATGGCGACATTGACCATATTTGTCAACGAGTCTCTTGAACTAAGACTATCCTTGCCCTTGCCAATTATGATACTAACTTCTGAGTATGAAATCCACTGATAGTACCAAAGGATGACTTGATCTGAGAACAAATATTCCATGTACGTTACATGATTCCAATGAGGGCAGCAATATCAGATGACAAAGAATACCATCCTACATGTACATGTACTTCTGAATAAAGTTTGAAGTCCTTCAAATATTAGCATACATGTAATTAGGGAGCTTCTTGAAATTAGGGCATGAGTTTTGCATACAGCAGCAATGGGAAGCAACTCTTGACTCCATGCAACTCTTGTGAAATAACAATGTGGCATGCATGGAGCATTTTTCATGTACAACGATATGCCTTGAAACATTGCTACATGTATGTTTAGCAGTACGTACAAGATAGATTACCAAGACCATGGGACATCGCGATTTATAGGAGGCCATGTGATAGGTTTGCATCTACATATAATGAATATACGAGGAAGAGGTATAATAAATGTTTTTGTTGTTGTTGTGCATGTACAATATTGACAGTCGCTCGTACATATATCTATGAGAGAGAACAGTAAGTTCCAATCTAAAATGCATTTAAACTACAACATCAAGCAAGAAAGGATGTCCTTTTCTAGCTGCAAAAAAAATGCTAAGAAATCCTGACAAGACGCTCAGCTGCTGCAATTGAGTTAATTTGCACAAAAAAAATATGAATTTGGGTGAATACCATCAGCATGTCTCCTGGTGATAACAACACAGAAGTGTTTGGTACACAAAGGAATCCAAAAGAGCAAAACTTTAATCTGCAGTGAACTTTTTTTTCCCAAACCACCAAGACGATGATTGCTTTCCGCTAAGCTAGTTAGGGTTCCTTCAAGGATTCAAAGAAACTTACAATGTAATCACTTCTAAACTGATCCATGATTTCAACCATGCACATACATGTACATTTCCAGCTTAAAATCTTCATTTGAAAAAAATAAACAGGTTACTTTAGTCATTATATGAATTGCTGAGAAGAAAAAATAAGAGTCCCATGTGGCTTCAAAATATACCCACACATTTGATTAGATTCAATATTTGCAATCCCACATGGTAAAGACATGAAATAAACTTTGGTACAGACTTGCAGATCTATGTACAATTTTGGTGTGCAAAAGTAATAAAAATAGCTTATCCACAATACAACAATGGCTGAAATGAGCAATTGAACTCAAAATCAGGGGGGGGGGGATTTTTTCCTCTCTCTCTCTCTTCCTTTCCTCGATCATGTCCAACAGTAAAGTACTGATACCGAATGTTTGGAAAAAAAATCGATATTACAGAACTGGAGATATCACATGGAGAACTGAAGTGGATAGATATCCACACAGATGGACAGTCACATAACATGGAACTTGAGATTATCACATGGACAACATGTTAACTGATGAAAAGTTTAACTCAGGAGATCACATTATAGGACCTCATCTAATGACCAGGGTATAAAAGCTAGATGTGGAACTTTCATCTATCTTTAATCACCATGCTGAAACAGCTAAATAATCAAATTCCCTTCTGACAGGACACATTTTCATAATATTTTGAAGAATCTTTTGAAGTTTTCTAGCAGTGTTTCTTTCCGTTAACTTTCACTTAATACATATAAATGCAGTGATATTTCAGAAACAAGAAAAACAGCCTGTCTCTTCCACGCCCAGGTCCAAATTCAACGCTGAATACATGCGACACTAATGTACATTTATATGGTATTAATAATTTTGACTTTCTCTTCAACATATTTGTGTGGTGGTATTCCATGGATCATTCCATGACATGAAGAATTTCCTGGGTTTATAGATTTTTTTTCCTGGGGAATCAGTCATCAAGTCTTGACTTTAATGTGCATGTAGGCCGGACCCCTGATGAGAACTCTCTAGCAGACTGTCAGACTGAATTATCACCTCCTTAATGGCCTGGAGAGGTGCATCAAAACCACTAGATCAAGAGACCGAACCTTCTTGGAGGCACAACTCTCTCAATACACTTCTCTAGAACTCTAGAAATTGTACATCTATTTAGTTCTGCCAAATATTTATATGCTCTAAGCAGGCTTTGAGATTTCATGAGAGTGAGGACTTGTTTCATCTTTTTGGTCAATAGATTTAAACCATAGCTCTCTCAGCAAGAATGAGGATCCATGAGGCATGGACAATGAATATATATGTATATTTAGATTTCAATTCTGGGCCTGAAATTCACCAAGCATCACAAATATCTACAAGTACATGTAGGACTCAATATTGCCATTCCAATATAGTTATCCTTAAAGGTGAACTGCAAAGCTTTTAATTTTATCTAAATTGTTGCTTATATACATCTTGTCTTATGTGACATAACTTTTATACGTTTTTTGGGCAAATATAGTTTGCAAAATTGTACTAATAACAATATTTAAGTTATCCTGTTATAAATCCGTCTTGAAAACTTGCATCGCTTGTCTCTCTTGGTTTGTAGAACGTTATGACGTTATAGTGGTCCCCTTCATTCAAGTTTTATTCAAATGTAACGTCATGCTACATCGGATGAATGAACGAGGACCACTATAACGTCATGACGTTCCAAAAACAACGGGAGGCAAGCGCTGACGTTTTTAAAAGTTCTGGCTCTCGGTATAAGTTTTGACTTCTCATATACCCAAAATAAAACAATAACCCACAGAACTATTACCACACATAATCGTAACAACTATAGAAGTTCTTGTTTTATGACATTTTAACAGAACATTGGAAAGCTTTTCAGTTCACCTTTAAGAAGTCTGTAGGAAGTGAGAGATTGTGCTAAAGTTAACTAGTTATTGACGCCTTTTGTTTACATGTTGTAGCATATTACTAGCGGACTTTTATGGGCAATCTCTTCTATTTGTAGTTGCTTACTTGTATTTAACTTTGTTAGATTACCATACTACTTTTGAAGTTGTTCAGGTTGCAATATTTGAAAGTCACAATTTTCTAAATTTTGTAGTGTTGTCATGTCCAAGCACTGCCAGATGCCTAAGCATGGGTCAAGGGCACGTGGGCAATGACATAACTTTGTGTATCCTATGGCTAAGATTCCGATCTGGAGATGTCGGTATCGGCATTCTGGAGAGCTAAATGTAGCTCTTCTATGCAATTTATAGATGACTGATTTGAGGAGTAGAGGGAAGGGAGTTATACTGGTGTAATCTCTTGAAGTAATTTACACTGATATCTTGAGAGCTCCGATTACATTATTAGAATTTCTAGAACTTCCTCATGAAAGATGCAACCCTAGTTCCAGTGTATGCTTCATATAATCCTAAATTTCTTCATCTCAATTAAATCCCGGGGATATGCACCATGCAGCACTCGTGAATGCGTGGAGTTTGCTCACATAAAAGACAAGAGATTTATTTTCCAGTTCTAATTGGCTCATTAAGCCACACTTCAGTGTTTAGGAGTATTTTTGCAGAAATCCCATCATGTGCAAGCGGTTATCGAAAATTACTAAACTATACCGTCAATGATCATTAGGAATGTTCTGGCTGGCTGGATCGATCATACATGTATATCCCAATCATCAAGCCTTCAATTAATTGTCCACCTAATTACCGAGTTGCAGATATAGGCAGACAATTAATATTTGCTTTTTACATTTCATTTAATCTGTCTAAATGTTCATTAATTTACAACATACATGTACATGTATATACAATTTTGCCTGTACTGAGTGCATGCACTTTTGCTTTGGTATTTCCAGGAATTCCAGAGAGAATTGTGCTCCCAACAAATCTCTCCCACTTAAACTAGAAACATCAACTGGAAAACGTTTTATTGATTGCCTCATTTTAAATTCCTTGTGTGCATGTCAGTATAACTTGAGAGCATCGCTTTTCTGTCAAAATCAGTATTCGTCAGTGTGGTTACACATTTCTGGACACAGGAATCAAGTCTCACACATTCCAGCGATCATTAATTTCAATGTACATGTACAACTGACTTCTTTAATATTCATGGTTCATGTGACACCGAACAAAAATGTTGACAGCAATGAGCTAAAATGTAGGTACATGTAAGACATGAATTAAGAAAGTTTACAGTAAAAATTGACCTTGGAGAATTGACCTTTTAAAAGACCATCAATTCTTAGCTTTTCTAAAATTCAATATTTGATAATGTACATGTACATGTATTTGCAGGTTTATAAAGCCTGGAAGAACCTACATGTACAAAGGATTTTGAGAAAATGCCAATCATCCTCCCACAACAGTGCTGGGAGTCAACTTTTTGATTCGTCTGAAATGTCCGAGTCCTTAAACATGTTAAATGAACATTGAAAAGATAATGACTATAGCATGCGTGTAGTCCACAGCAATAACAAAACTCCTTCAGCACAGTGAAACATTACTTTCTAAAAAAATAACGTCAATGCAGTTTTCAGATAATCTAGAAACTAGATCTAAATCCTTGAATTTTTTTTTTCAAAAATTTTCCCATATATATATATTTTTTTTTTAATGGTTTGGACCACTGTTGACAGCTTCTCTCTAAGAAACCATCTTGTGTTTTTATTATTTTTATTTCATACACATCAGAGATTGGTGCTGACTGTCACACTAAATAGGTCTTTTGATTATTGATGCTGGAATTCTTTTATGGGCGATGGCTAAATATTGAATGTCAGATGTGATGCTTGATATCTAAATATTGAAATGTCAGATGTGATGCTTGATATCTAAATATTGAATGTCAGATGTGATGCTTGATATCTAAATATTGAATGTCAGATGTGATGCTTGATATCTAAATATTGAATGTCAGATGTGATGCTTGATATCTAAATATTGAATGTCAGATGTGATGCTTGATATCTAAATATTGAAATGTCAGATCTATGTGATGCTTGATATCTAAATATTGAATGTCAGATGTGATGCTTGATATCTAAATATTGAATGTCAGATGTGATGCTTGATATCTAAATATTGAATGTCAGATGTGATGCTTGATATCTAATGTTTTAATTTTAAGAATGTTGCTTAATGCCTCGCAGGGCATCCACGCCATTTTTGATGCCATTTTTTTTCATTCTCTCTCTCTGAAAATGCTAGCTGAAACAAATAGTAATGCATGTAATGTTGCTAAATATCAAGTTGTCTGGTTGTATTTTAGATCATTTAATACATGTACTCCTAGAGCTTCCATTGGTATCGACAGTCTCCCATCACAGCCTACATGTAGTTCACTAAGACCTGTGACACTCTACATGTATATTGCATATGGGTGCCCAGACTAAAAGTCTAGGCCCCGCCTACTCATGAAAATCAAGCCTAACATGCAAGTCGCATTTTCACCAGAGATAATTTTGCTAATACCATCACAAGATGGATTGATGTTGCATGGTTTTGAATGGCACCTACAAACTATAATTACCACAAATGATCTTGCAAATTAAATCATTTTGTAGTGGAAAAATTTAGACAATTCAAAATGGACAGATCAAAGGTGGATGGAGATAAACAGCTGGGTAAGTGATCGAGCAGCTATTACAGACATCAAGGGTGAATCTTTCTTCATACGTACATGCGCTTGTAGATTACGAGGTCATTCCAAATCTTCCGGCTTACGTTATACCCCCATTATAGCAATTACGTACCATACGTTGTTCTAAGGTCAATAGGAGAATCAATTTGAAACGCTGGCATGTTCAGGTATTCCCCAAATCAATCAACTACTGGCGTGGAACAATTGGCTCAGTTCTCCACGATCAATCTCAATTCCACCTTCCCCCAATCGTAAACAGCCCAATTCTGCCTCCAATATTCGTAATGAGCCAATGGCTTCTGAGACAGTTTGACTCGATCAACTGGAATTGTAAATTGCCGCCATAATCTAGGAAATAATCTCTAATTAGAACGCCAGTTCCAATTACTCGATAACACCGGATCGGGTCCCAACGAACCTGGCACGGAAATGACAGGTAAAATATATTACTTTGCAAACTGCATCTGAGTAAAAGGATTCCAGAATCAATCGTGCGGCTGTTACATATACAGGCAGGAGTGTATGTATATTTAAGTAAATGTGAGGAAAAAAATTAACAGTGTCGTTCATGTCGATTTAATTAAGGTCCCACACACCATTAAAATAGTACATCCTTAACTTGGCATTGATTAATAGCCAATCCAGGAAAACTGTCATTTCCACTTGTGTGAAGCAATTAACCTTAATAATCTGCCTTGAAGTTGAAAACAATTCTATTTTTTCTCTGGTATTAATCCACATTAACCTCTGTGAACGGGATAAAAGTAAGATCAGTTCATTTGGTTATGCCATGTCCCCTTATCATCACTTAGATTGAACAGTAACAATACATGTGTATTTATACAATATTGTGTCTCACAACCAATCTATTAAGAACATTGTCAATGTGTCCAATGTTTTGAGAAATAAAAATATAAAACGTTGTGTTCTGAAACTTTATGTCACTGGTACAGTGCAAATATTATAGTATCCATTCCAAATACAATGTAAAGCTTACTCTTCAACAACACCCAGTGAAACGATTTAGCATGGACTCTCTATGGGTTAAATTTTTACGTTGGCCATTGGTGATTTGGACCAGTCCAGTTCCTGGAGGTTTGACGGGGCATTCTATTCCATTGACAACATTGCAATTTAAATTATATCATGATGATTTTGATGTTGCCATTGTCTGATAATGTTTTGAAGGAAGACTATTTGAATGAATAGCAAAGGGTGGCACCTTGAAGACTTGGTTAACTAAGTTAGTCTTAAAGGTGCCACCCTTTGTTATTCATTTATACTACACAGACTAACACGGCTACCCCCGATATCTATATAAAGTTTGCTCTTTACTAGTGACAGAAGTTTCAGAACACAACAATTTATATTTCTTCAAAAATTGAACAAAATATTCTAGATAGATTGGCTGTGACACACAATAGTCATTCATGGATGGTAATTCTAGTTCTGACGTCAACCTTATTTCAGTAGTATCGAAATATTGAACTACATTGTACATGTACCAAGTCAGTACTCTTGAAGGTGGGGGGGGGGGGGGGATTTGGTTTAATGTCACACTCATTCAAGTTTTTCTCACTCATATGGTGACGGCCAGTTTAGTTGGTGGAGGAAGCTGGAGTATCCGGAGAGAACCACCGCCCTTCGGCAAGTAACTGGCAAACTTTCACACATGCACCAGGGATCGAACCCATGCCGGTTCAGCAGTGAGGCTTGCGATCACCAGTGAAGTGTCTTAAGTAGACCATTCGGCCACCGAGGGCCCCGTCAGTAATCTTGAGTAACTATATCACTTCATTATGTCAATTTAATCAGTGGATCAAATGGATTCTGAAAATCAGAGTAAGAATCATGTTCTACATGTAAGGATCCAGAAAGGTATGTCTAGTGGAACATTTATAGTAAAGGAGAGAACAAAAAGACAATTACCTTGTCTGTATTTTTCATCCATTGGCTCCCATGGTGATAATATACTGATAGTGGACGAGTTTCTCGAGGTTGGTTATAGTGTACGACGCCTTTCACCATGTATGTATATATCTGAAAGGAAATCAATCAGCATTTACTGGGTGTAATTTAAGTAACTTAAACTGTACAGTACATGCATTCAAGCAAATTACAACTTTGGTTTTCCAGTCAAAATAGAAATTCAATCAAGAGAAAACAGTTACATAATGGGTCCATAACCAAGGGAAGTTTTCTGGGTTCAAGGAAACCCCCCTTTTGGAAAAAATGTTATTTACTAATGCAAATGCCCTTTTCAGACATATGTGCCCTTTTGAAGCGAAAGCGAACTGTGGCCCCTCAAGATGTCCTGGCTGCGGCCATGCACAATTAATTTCACTGTCAAAAAAAAAAAGACAAAGCATTGTGAAAATGAGTCGACACTATCAGATTATTAATCATCGAGAGGATTTACAGCCCAATACATAATGCTAAATTCACAGGATTTATAAGCGAAAATCTAGTTTTCTAAATGCAAGGAATGGAAAATTGCTACACACAATGGGAAAAGGGCGTGTCCACTAACAAGAGTTGGTAAAAAATCAAATATCAGGTCAAGACAGGCAAAGTACATATACATTTTACACAAAATATGGATAATGTGAAGTTTATTTTTCATAACTGCTACATGTACATGTATCAGCTGAAAATTAACAATTCAGTAAGACTGATTCTATATGGTCTCCCTGAGGGAGGTAGCTCTTGTCTTTGTGAAAGAGAGTTCACACTTTATACTGATATTGGCAGACTTAAAAAAAATTGAATTAATGAATAAAGTTAATCCATATTCAATCAATGCACATGAAAAGAGCTTGGAATTAATAAGTGCAACCAAAATTGAGCAATAATGTTGACCGAGTCACCACGTCTGCATGCACATGGAAAGGCAGATCTAAGCTTATAATTCCATCCGATCTGTAAAAATACCCCAGCAATTTTCTCTGCTGAAATTGTTTTCTCTGTTACTCTCTTGTCTGGGTCAACAAAGCAAAATTACAATGCTCCAGGTATTCTACCACACCAGGGAGAGAACTTTTAGCAAATCACAATGTTTTTGTTGGTGAACTTCAGCTCCCAGACCCAGACCGTTTAAGTGTAGAGTAATAGCGATAGATCAACTGGGGACTTTCTCAGATATTACACTCTACGGAAGTACCTGTGCCAGTGGTTTACGTTTTGGCATTGTTGTCAGCGAATCTGTCATCTCGTACGGAAGATGAATGGCTAGTTTCGATTCCATCATCTTACATTTGGTAGATTTTGGGCGAAAATAAAAGGAAATGGACTTTCTATTTTCAGACGAATCATTGCTAGTGAAATGGTTTGGCAGGGCAAAGGAAACAAATCATGCAAGTCCGACTTTCAGATTTATGACGGGATTTCAGAGCGGCATAATCCCCGAAAAAGCGATATGTTGTATTGATGCGAAGTACACAACCCGCCCAATACCACTCCATATCAATTTGTGACAATTACCAGTTATTCTGCCCAGCAGACTGGTAAAATTAAATCAATTTGTTCTAGGGAAATACCATGATTGATGCCGTAGCGCTCGCGAGTCGAGAGCCGAAAAGCCTTGAATTGAATCAAACTCTCTGTGTAGATTTTGTGAGGCCAGAAAGGCCATGTTTGCAATTGATCCACTGATCATTATTAACAAATTGACTTTTTTCAAGAGGAATAATATGAAATCATTTGCTGGATTTTTTTCCTGTACATTTTTCATTTTATGACAAATATTCAAAATACACTAAAAGCAATAACAGCTATACCTGTGAATAATAAGACAAGCATGCTACATTATTTTTGCAGAGAATCGTCATACGTCTACTGTGTACATTATTATATATCAAGTCACAATGACCTTCAAAAACAGGCCTACATGTACATGTATATGTATGTATGTCAAAAAGTAACTTTTACAAAATTGAAAAGTTTCAAACTGTTTTATCACATGTAGGGGGAGGGTGGGGGGATTTGGTTTAATGTCACACTCAAGGTTGTTTCACTCAAATATGGTGACAGTCAGTTTGTATGATGGAGGAAGCCAGAGTACCCGGAGGGAACCACCACCCGTCGGCAAGTAACTGACAAACTTTCACACCACTTGCACCAGCTGGGCTCGAACCCGTACCGATTCAGGTGTGTGAGGCTAGCGATCATCAGCGAACGCCTTAGACCACATGTACAGGAAACTAAACTACAAACTGTGTGGAAGAATGTCTGAAGGAAATAGTTGATTCAAATTAAATTAGTTCATGTGATGTTTCACCGAAGTGCTTTATAAGATAGATAGAATGATATACTGACGTAAAGAAAATGCAGCACAAAAACAATCAGAAGCAATCAGAGATTGCTTGTATGTATGCGACCACTCCCCCACCCTTCCAAGCTGTGAGGTAAAAACATGACAGTTTGCATAAAATGGTCATCATTCCACAGGTAATCATCAAACTTCTTTGCCAAGTGGTCAGAAGCTGCAGTATAGACCATAATGTTACATGTATATACCATACAGCATACATGTACATTGATGATGATGATGATGAAGGGCCATAACTCTGGGGATATTCACAGAAATGGATACTACACATCTATTACATGTAGGAAAATTTCAAACCTCTTCCCCAATTAATAACTGAGATACAGCAGTGAGCCTGGACAAAAGCCTGGACATTGATAATGTCGATAAAGGGCCATAACTCATAAACTACTGGGTACTGAGCATCCTTGATGGAAGTTCTGAAGTTTTCCATCAAATAGTATTAAACCGAGATATGGACCAGACAAGCATAAATTGATGTTGACGATAAGGGCCATAACTCTGGGAAAGATCATTGAAACTGAGAAAAAGCCTGACAGTGCACATCTACAAGGTAATGAGCATCTTCCAAATAAGTTTTGAAGATGTTGATCAAATAGGACAGAGATATCATCCAGGCACACAGAAGGACGGATGGTATAGACTTGTTCTGGAATTTTTATGCAAACATCCTGGAAAACATAAAAATTCATTTAACTTGTATACATGTAACAGTAAAGAAATCCAACAATAAATTGTTCAAATTTAAGAACAAAACTACTTTCTCTTATATTTTTTTTTGTGATTCCTCACATTTCCCAGTTGGTTGAAAATATTATAGATCTGGAAGAACATGAAGATTCTGCCATTGAGGCATCACTCTTCCAGTCGAGGAGGTACATGTATTGCACCCACCGACATAATTAATGGATAATATTGTCTTTATTGCAGTGGAACGACATTTCTACACAGATTGTGCTGCATCGGTACACAGTTTCTGTACTGAAAACGTCTTTCTGCTCTGCAATTAAAAAGATATCCCAGTATGTCTTAAAGTTATTTACACTGGTCTTCTATAGATGGATTTCATAGATCTGACTTGATTGCTACATGTACATGTACACCTTGTGTAAGTCCTTGTGTAACTTGAGTATAAAACCAGCAACAATGACACCAGTGCAGTAAATCAACTTAGTAATTGAATGAAGGATTGAACATTGGTCAACTTCTAAGTTCTTGCCTCCTAGTCTATCTTTGTCTTTAGTCAGAGAATCCCCCATATGAAAACAGAAACAAGACATCTATCTTATCTACCGGCTTAAAATACCAGTGCATGTACCTACATTGTACATGTGTATGCCATTCAAAAGTCTTATTGACCACGATCCTACAATTTCACTGGGATCATGGTACATGTACATCTGCATCAATATTTGACCATGGAGACTATAATAGTAGTCTCCATGATTTGACCAAGCCTCTTATTGAACATTTCCCAATCATCTAACAAAGTTCTGACAACATAACATACAATCATACAAATATACCTCACAGAATGTGAGAACTCAATGCCTCCACCCACAGTCCAAACACTGCTCAACAATGTAGTATTGAATCGAGCCGACACTTGAGCTTCGACTAATCACACTGATGGTTTCCTACCATTCACCACTACAAGTCCTTGCGTGTGTGCGTGTGTATGTCTGTTCGCCCCATGAACATGATCAATACCGACGACCATAAAAACGACAACATCGTTGAACAGACCGCCATTTTTTTCCGCGGTATTCAAAAGGTCTCAAGTTTTAATAACCATGCTAGAGCACAACTCTCGTCTACTTCTTACCGGTCGAGAGTGTTATAAAGCTCTTTACAACGGCGCAGCAATAAATCAATACAGGATGATGATGGAATGATGGCAGCATAGAATGCTACAGCAATTATCTGACATTTAACAACACGAACAATGTATAAAATTAGACGTGTAACATCAACGCAGAAAAAAGTCTTCATCCATGAACATATACATGTACCGTATTAAAAGCCAATGAAAGTACCTGATTTCCCTTTGAAAATTTAAATTGACCAATCAAACGTTTCCAACTGGAAGAGATCCATCAATGTATTTGAGTTTCTATGAACATATATACATTAATTTAGGAGACTACATGTACACGTAGAGGTATGTGAAGTCATACTCTCTATATGCAGACCTATGTCGGAACTAAATTTTGCCCAGAGATCTGCCGCTAAAAAAGACCCTCATTCCATCGTGGCACATACTTGAGTGAGCGAATATGAGTTACATGTAATGTCGCTTTCAACAATATTTCACTCATATCATGATGTTTGGGTCCTATTTCTTTTCACACCTGGGACCCCACCCACCCATTCCTTTTTATGCCTGGAAACTGCAAGGGTGCTCCAGTAAGTCGCTTCTTACGACAAGCTGTCTGGGGGGATGAAGCCCTTAATTCTTTAACTGACCTGAAGCATGCACAATGACACCCCAGGTCAATCCCTGGAAGCTCCATGGGGTTTGTGGCACGTGATCGTCAGATATGACATACATGTAAGCTATCCAATCAAGAAAAGACAGGATGAAAACCAATGATGACGTTTACTGGTCAAACATGTCGCATGGCAATGAATGTGCATATTGAGGAAGAAACATTACTGTGATCGTAGTGGTACATGTACATACTAAAGAAAATATTCAAAGAATCACTGGCGAATTGATGAAGTTGTGTGTGACGAATTTTTCATATACATCCACTACACCAATGGAACTGTTGAACACATGTGATTTTAAGTTTGGTGATTCTAGGCAATGAGAGAATGGAGATAGATGGACATATAATGATGTAAAAACGCATCATGGCATCACTTCTTTCGCGCCTCTTTGACCAGAAACCAGAAACTTTTTCTGGCCTTTACTGTGGAGAGTGTTTTTCTGTTAAATGTACAAACCTGGCTACAATCAATCAGTGGTTGGGTTTGTTTACAGTATCAGCCTGGGCCTATTTGTTCTGATATCCCTGAACACTGTACATCATGCCTCTATCACACTAACTGTCCAACTTGTCCCAGCAAATGGCTTCCCTGGCCTCCAGGACAAAAGGCTGAAGGGCTGGAACTTCTAGAATTACTCCCATCTATCAATGTCTATGTAAATACACCTACAGAGTAAATCCACAAGTTGTATATTGCAGATTGTTATCTGAAGTAGAATTTCCAAGTTCCTGGAGCATCAGATAATCATGGCTGTTCAACCCTAACATCAGTTCTACAATGATCAACCCTACGATGATCAGTTTTGCGATCACCAGAGGGATGATGGGATATTGATCACCAGTACTTATCGTGTCCTCCTACAGATTCCGGAGATCAACGGCATCCATGACAAAACCACTATTTGTATGATACAAGAGACGAATCCAAGGAATACATTTAGCGATCAATAGTTTTCATTCCTACACTGAAAAAATACAAATAGAGGAGATGGTTGTCATTACTGCTTTGATTCTGTCAGAATGTCAAGATAAAATGTAGAATGTAGAACTGAAACTATTTTCTACTCAAACTTATATAAGTATAATACATATATGCAGACAAACTGCCTTTGTATGTGGTACATAATTTGAGAAAAAAACGCATTACGAAAATAGCATCGCGAGTAATAACCAAAGCTGTATTCCTTCACTCAAAGCACTTTCACATCTTCTGATGTTCTTCTGTGAATAATAAAATACAAGTGTGAGCATATACATGTATAGGCATAAGTTGTCTGGGTTACATTGATGGCATGTTTCAACTTTATAAAGTTCAACTTTATATTTGGCATGATGCTGTTTGTTGACCATAATTGCACTTCAGTTACGGTTGATGCAGATTGACCAAAAGCCAATGCACAAAAGCTGCATACATTGTACTTCATATTCACCCCCAATGCAATCAGAGGGTATATCTAGCAATGGGAGTTAATACAATCTCATGCCATGAGAATGTCCCAGAACTACATCTAATCACGGGCTTCGCTAGGAGTTTCCGAGAGGGGGTTATTTCCTAGTTTGTTAGAGTGCCCAGTACTGCCATGTCCAACATAGGAAAATAACAAACATGTATGGTTCAATGCTGAGACGGGGTCATTTGCACCCAACGACTCCCCCCACCAGTGACGCCCTTGATAATGGGAGTAATTTTCAATGAGCAAATTTCAATGGGGTTTTTAATTGCTATTTACATCCAAAGCGCCAATGTACTGCTTTCAGTTCTATGAATCTATGTTTGCATCACCACAATTGATACATTTTGCATGTATTCATTATAAGTTCCATATCTTTAAATCATGGTGCTATATAATCTCATTCCTATACATGTAGTTAATGGGGTCACAAACACATCGCTCCCAGCCCATGTATATGAATGAACCAATCAAAACCTGTCTTTTCGTAAGAAATTTCTTCATCCTTTGCCTTTGGATTTTCCATAAAAATCCAATAAACATATTCACATGTACGGGGCAGATACATGTATGGATGAGGACCTTGAACTACATTCTTGCTCACCCCTGATACTGAAAACTGGTAATTATTGTTTGTCCAAATCACAGACTGTAGTGCTGACCACATTCAGAAAGAAGCCCAAGAAATAACAGGGTGAGACGTCAACCAGATAGAAGGATATTGTGTTCTTCACTCCTGAATCTGGACAAATTTGTGTGGGCCCATGATTCGCCTTTAAGGCGTAATTATATTCCACAGACTGCCCAGATAAAAGGAAGCCTCCTCAAAAATCGGCGAAAGATTCCACAAGATAAAATTGCGGTGATCAGGGGAAAAACAGCAGAAGAGAAAATCTGGCTAGCTTCTTTCATCTGAATGGTAACTAACTTGATTATGCTCTCTATTACCAGATCTCCCTATGGCAATTTGAGACGGGCGCAGATTCTACGATATTTTATACACAAAATCCTACCATCCTACATGTACCATTACATGTCTTTCTCCCGAGACTGAGCTGCTTCCTCACACCATAGGCCATGCCCCTAGGCATGAAGGATATAATTTGTTACCGTTTTCTCAAGGGTTACATGCAGGAACTTTATCTCTCTAAATTTGGCTGTCTGTCTGATAACCATGAGGTACAACCTGACTTGCCAGTGGCCCTCCTATTATCACTTACGTAACGTGTACATGTACCATAAATCTGCTAATAATTCAGTCAGAGGAAGTGAAATTTCCCACCATAAAATCTGGAGGCGATCAAATTTACATGTATTAGAACAGCAAGTTGACAAAACATTTTCTATGTTATTTCAATGATTTCAGAAAGTGATCAAATTTTATTAGCATGAAGATCAAACTTTGTCTACATGACAAAATTGACTTCTTTGGTTTGATCCTGATCATGCCAATTTTTACAAACACTTCCAGAGTATATATACTTTCACAAATTTAGTAACGCGATGTAACACAAGTCAAAGAAATGCAGGGCTTCGTGTTGAGAATTAGTGCGCGAGCTAAAAATAGCTCACGTCAAAATATTTAGGAGAGGCAGGGGTTTTTCTAGCCGATTTCTCATCGTGGTAACCCGATGAGAAATTTTGAAAATTGAGTTTTAGAGGATTTTTGTAAATTGAGTTTTCCCTCGACAAATTCAGTTTCTTTTAATTTTCGATATTGGGCGCGCTTGCGCGGGAAAAAAAATTGAGTTTTACTGATATTTCCTCGCCCATATCATTGTGTATTTGTATCTAAATAAACTTATTTTAATCCTTGAATCTTGTCCGAGTTCGCGATCCGACGTCTGTTTTCGTTGTTGTTGTTTACTGGCGCACTGTGACTCTCCGCACAAAGGTGATACTGACAATTTGAACGAATGGTGCATAGGAGAACCTTTGATAGGAGAGTGTTGAGCAGTATCGCGCTCATTCATTGGACAGGCAGTTCATTATCATCCAATGAAATATAGCGTTAAGAAGATTGCCAAATACCATCTTCGCAATATTGCTGACATCATCAGTAAATGCGCTGCAAGATTCACTCTGACAGGATCGTTTGCCAGGCAGAAATTGTTGCTTCAAACGATGTTGATCTGGTATTTTACAGCTAGCTACCACTCGAAACAGAATAAAACTTCTGCACTATAGACATTAATGTACAAAATATAAGAATGCTTTGACTGCAATGACCAATGAACTGCAAAACCGTAGGCAAAGAAATTAGACACGGAAATTGAGTGGCCCGGGCTGTGCAACAACAACAACGAAATGTATCTGACGATCTCCTCTCAATGAAAAATTACCATTTTCAAGGTCATAAAATCAACAATCTTGGGTTGTTGATTCTCTTTTAAGTATAACTGAAAGGCATAGTACCATTTGATTGGATTTTCAAACAGAATACTTGATAAACATCGTATTGTTTTTTCTTCTTCTAGGCAATTTCGATGGTTTTTTACTCAGCCAAAAACTACATCTTGTATACAGAAATTCGACAAAGTTAATCATGCAGTCATATTTATTTCATGTTAGCTAACAATTAAACAACTATTCCTGGAAAAAAACAGCTACCTTTTGTAGTACTGAGTACGAAGCCAGATACTATCTTTGTCAGGGCAACACATTCCAAATGTTAGATACTAAGTTATTGATGCCTGCCAAAGTGTCGGTCACCAGTGAATAAATTATTCGCAGGCTTGAAATGAAGGCGGACGTGTATAATGGATGTGTAATTTTCAACTGTGGGTTTGAAATTTGTTTTCAGTTATCCCTATGAAAATGTTTGCATAATTGAGTTTCTGAGCCGAAACTATGAAAACCATGGAGATATTGAGTTTTTTCGATTATTGGCGCGCCGAAAAATTGAGTTTTGTGAAATTCTCAAATTGAGTAGATGAAAGATTTTGGGCTAGAATAACCCCTGGAGAGGGTATTTAAAAGTCAGGCGAGTGATTGCTATATAATACAATATAAAATGTGACAGTTTACTTGAGCTAAAATCACTCTCGTGACATGAATTTATGCGAGTGTTTGCGTGCAGGTGAGCCATCACTCGCGCTAAACACGGCAGCTAAACACTGCTTGTCATTGGTTGATTCTAATAAATCTGCAGCACTTCCTACATTGATGTCCAATCATAAAATGTTTTATAAGAGTCCAAGGCATGTTCTAGACTTTCATTCATTGGCTATAATGTTAGTTTCCGGTCTAATTTGACAACGATAGCGTGGGTTCGAGCGTGGGTTGTAAAAATCATAGCCGCCTGGGCCGACTCGTCAAGTGACGAGGAATTTCTCGGCTTCACTGGTGACGATGTCAAATTTTCTGAAGTCGAAAGTGATTCATCTGATGATGACATTCCTTTACGTCAGTTACGAAGATTTAATTCTGAAGGCGAAATCGAACCGACAGATGACACAGTGCCCGAAACGTCGACAAGCCGTACAACTACCGGTACTCAAAATTCCAAATGGAGCTCGAACCGGACAGCAGTAACAGTAGGTCAATTTTCTGAGGAAACTGGTCCAGTTTTTGTTCTAGAAAAGGAAAAAAACGAACTGGACTTCCTGAATTTAATTTTCCCGGAAACATTGTTCGATCATTTGACAGAACAGACCAATTTGTATGCTCGCCAATTTGAAGAGAAAACACCAGATCCGAAATGGACCGAGACAAATTCTGAAGAAATGAAAGCTTTCATTGGGCTTCATGTTCTCATGTCTGTTATCCAGCTGCCATCCTACAAGAATTGCTGGGCCAAAGATCAGTTCTTCAAAATTCCATCGGTACCCATGGTCATGACCAGACCACGATTTGAGAAATTACTTCAATATTTTCATTTGAATGATTCGACAACCAACCCCCCAAGAGGTCAGCCTGGTCATGTCAAGTTGCATCACATTGCGCCGGTTTTCAACGTCATTCAGGAAACCGGATAGAGAATTACCGCCCACATATGACCGTTTCTGTCGATGAAGCAATGATTCCATTTCGCGGTCGCCTCAGTTATAGGCAATATCTACCAGCTAAGCCATGCAAATTTGGAATCAAAGTGTGGGAGTTAGCAGACAGCACTAATGGTTATGTGTATGAAATGCAGGTGTACACCGGTAAAACAGATGGCGTTGCGGAAAAAGGACTTGCTTCCAGAGTTGTTATCGACCTGACCAGAAGATTAGTGAGAAAAAATTTCCATGTCTACATGGATAATTTTTTCTCTAGTCCAAATCTATTTGAGAAGCTCCACTCCGATGGAATTTATGCCGCCGGCACTTGTCGTGTGGATCGCAAAGGATGGCCCGATAGCCTCTACCAGAATTGTTTGAAGAAACAAAGGGGAGTGTCAGAGGCATTACAGAAAGGAAATTTAGTCGCAACATCCTGGTACGATAAACGGCAAGTAAACTTCCTATCTACAAATTCAGATCCGACGGTAGTTGTTCAAATAAAACGGAAGCAGAAGGATGGTACAAGAGCAGATGTTCCAGCTCCTGAAGTTGTTTCAAAGTATGGTGATAATATGGCTGGGGTTGACCATGGTGACCAACTCCGACTGCAGTATCCTAGCGCTGGAAGGTCGAAGAAGTACTGGAAGTATTTATTCTGGTTCCTTTTTGATACAGCTCTTGCTTCATCTTTCATTTTGATGAAAGAGTCACCCAATCATAAAATCACAAGCCGCACAGGTCGAGCGAAAACCAGGACTCAGTTAGATTTTCGAAAGAATCTTGCCAAACAACTGATTGGACGCTTCCGACAAAAGCGCAGGTACGACGTCCCATCACCATGTGACAAGTCTGGTCGATCTCATTGGCCGACAGTAATGAGCAAGTCCAGGAGATGCAAACAGTGCGCCCATGTGGCAAAACGGCGGAAGGAGTCCAAATATGGATGTGAATTTTGTGACGTCAACTTGTGTGTGGAATGTTTTGGGCTTTTTCACACCCGCATCCTAGAGGAATAGCCTTTTCCAAACCCATGGCCTGAAGTTATTGACAATATGAATTTCCGAGACTATTATTGACAATATGAATTTCCGAGACTACAGTACTTTGTAAATAATTAATAGATTGTGCCAAACAATGAACAACGAAGACATTTCTTCAAATTTCAAATGGTTTTATTCGACGGTGGATTTCCTCCACTGGTGTAAATAACATTATCTACAATGAATGAAGTCTGCACTGGGGAAAGAAAACTCATGTGAGTGTTTTTTTCTGGAATAATGTTTGTTAAGGGAGTAGAGGACGTTCATTTCCCTGCTCTTATGGGGCTACAACATGGTGATTTGTCGGATTTTTCAAAACAAGCTGAATTTCCTAACAAAAGTACGCAGACATCTCAAAATGGAATAAAAATCAACAAAAGACACAAAAAAAAAATTTTACAAGTAAATTTTCTGTTATTAAGCTAAAACTTACCTCACTTCCACTCTTTGCATTTCTTGTCTACATGAAATATCACAGTAAGAATTTAAATGACACAGTTATCTCCCCTGCTAGTCACCTGATAGCATAGCTACCCACAATTCTACTTCCTTCTTGTTCCACTGCGATACATGGTCTGGATGTATCATAGCGGGGAGGTTGGGTGGGCATCACTGGAAGTGAGGTAAGTTTTAGCTTAATAACAGAAAATTTACTTGTAAAATTTTTTTGTTATTTGCGCTGAAAACTTACCTCACTTCCACTCTTTGCATAGAGTGCCACCGTAAGGTAGGTGGGCAAACTGATACAATCCGTGGTAGTGATAAATGCCATACATAGTGACTAGTTCAAAGTAGAAATCATAGATCTTCTACCTCACAGAGGATCCATGAAATCATACAACAGTAATAACCTGTATGCCTATGGTACACAGGGAACCTCTGTTGCTACTCTGACTTCAAGGCTGAGATGCAATATACGCCCCCCCCTTTTTTTCGAAAGGGGCCGAGAGAAAAAATGCACTCACCCGCAAGCAGGGTTACAACTGTACGCCCGGACTTTTGTAGCTATATTGCTGGCCTCGGTCCCCCTGACACCCGCTGTGCGGTCACAAGTGGGCCGATAGAATAGAGGTCGTTACATGCCAACGTCATGTCCTGGAGATAGTAGGAGGCAAATGTCGTGTTTGACCTCCAGTAGCACGCCTTCATAATGTCTGTCACCGATCTGTTGGTCCATAGAGGCCATGATGCCGCTAATGCCCTAATCTCGTGACCCGAAACGTTTACAAGCGCGGCTTGCCTATCAGTAGCCGTGGAGTACGCTAGCCGAATCGTATTTTTGAGCCAACTCGAGATAGTGTTTTTACTTATTTCTTGTTTGGCTTTGGGATCGAAAGGGATAAACAAACGCCTCCTTCCCGCTCTGATCTCCTCTGTACGATTCAGGTAACACGCAAGAGCCCGAACCGGACACATTAACATGTCTGACTCAAGCCCGGACGAAAGGAAATCAGATAAGGCTGGAATTGTGAACTCTCGAGATATGGAATCGTAGAGGGCTTGATTCTTGGCCACAAACTCAGGAACCGTTGTGAGAACTACCTTGCTCCAGTTCCTAGAGTGTCTGATGTTCCTTTTATCGAGCGCATGCAGCTCTGACACCCTAGCTGCTGAAGTAAGAGCCAACAAAAACGAAGTTTTGTATGATAAATATTTTAGCTCAATAGCTTCTATTGGCTCGAAAGGTGGCTCTCCCAATTGCCGAAGTACTAAGGCTAAGTCCCACTTAGGTAATTTCGGAACAGCCGACTGACCAGTTATCTTGTATGACTTGATTAGTGCAGATAAGTTTGGATCAGTCGAGGGATTAATCCCAGTACCCAGTAGAATAGGTTGAGCAATGGCCGCTCTATAACCTTCTACCGTAGCAGGCACCAGGCCCCTATCCCTGAACAGGTACAATAGAAACTCTGCTATCTCAGGGATAGTTGCGCAGGATGGATTAATATCCCTCTCTCCACACCAAAGATCGAAGATTGCCCACTTTGAGTTGTATACAGCGGAAGAGGACGGTCGAATAGATTGTGCCATTCGGCGCCCAACCTCCGCTGAAAATCCCGCCTGAGCGAAGTGCTGCTTGAGCACTTGCACACGTGGTAGTGGAACAGTCCTGGTTGGCTGTGGAATGTCGACGTTCCGGGCTGGCGCAGTAGATTGTGCCATACCGGAAGCTGTCTTGGTACATCTACCAGAAGATCCAATAGTTCCGGGAACCACGGCCTTGCTGGCCACCACGGAACAATCAGGTAAACGACACACATGTGTTCGCGGATCTTCTGAAGTACCTTCGCTAGGATAGCTGGAGGAGGGAACGCATATGCTACCATCCTTGTCCAGTCCTGCGATAGTGCGTCCACTGCATATGCCGACGGATCCGGAACCGGCGACATGAACAGGGGCAGTAGATTGTTGCGCCGAGTGGCGAACAGATCTATGTGTGGCATCTCCCAGACATGAGCTATTTGTTTTAGTATGTCTGGGTGAAGTTGCCACTCCGTGGGAATTATCTGATTCCGTCGTGAAAGCGAATCCGCTAAGACGTTCAGTACCCCCGGGATGTGCCTGGCCAACACCGATATGTTGTTGTCCCAACACAGACCGAAAAAGATTTCCGCTTGGCTTTGTAATTGCGGAGATCTCGTCCCCCCCCTGCTTGTTGATATAGGACACGACTGTTGTGTTGTCCGTCGCAACTAGCAGGTTCTTGTCGGTCAATACGCTCACCCACGTGCGGATGGCATGTGTCACTGCCATAAACTCCAACACGTTTATATGGTACGAGCGTTCTCGATTGTCCATAACCCGGATGTCGACTTGGACTCGAGGTGGGCTCCCCATCCTTCCATAGATGCGTCCGTGAACAGGTGATGTGACGGACGAAACGGAAGTAGGGACACACCTGGCATAACGTTGAGTGGATCCAGCCACCATTGGAGGCATTGTTTGACTAGCGGTGTTACAGGTATCCACGGATTCAACTGCCTTTCGACCCATTGATGATTGAAGTAAATCATTAAGGGACGAAGCTGCAACCGCCCTCTTGGTGTTACGTCCTGTGTTGACGTCAAGAGGCCGATTATCGCAGCAAAGTGTAAAGCCCTGGCCTGAGATAACTTGAGGAACTGAGGTATCTTCGTCGTTATCTTTAGCCATCGATCTTCTGGGGGTTTGGCGAGAGCTCGTAGCGTATCGTATTCCACCCCCAGAAATTTGCGCCTTTGTGAAGGAATCAGCTCTGATTTCTCTTCGTGTGGGATGTATCCCAGAGAAGTCAACATCCTTAAGACAAACTGGGTGTCTAGGATTAACTGCTCCTTGCAGGCATTCCTTAGCAGGGAGTCGTCGATATAAAAGTGGTACTTTATACCTAGACTGTGCAGGAATTGTGCCACTGGTGTAAACACTCGTGTGAACACCCAAGGGGAAGTGGATAGGCCGAACGGATGCACTTGAATTTGGAAGCGTCGTTTGCCGACCATGAATCTCAAGTACTTCCTGTCCCCCGGATGTATCGGGATATGCAGGTATGCATCCCTTAAATCCAGAGAAGTCAGCCATTCCCCTTGTCCGAGTACCGTCCGGATAGACCGGAAGGACTCCATGCGGAAGTGTGGCGGTGGAGTGAGGTAGTCCTTGTTGAGGCGCTTTAGGTTTATAACCATGCGCATCTCGGACGTGTCTTTCTTGGGGACCAGAAAGACCGGCGAATAGAACCCGGGTGACGTGTCCGAAACCGGAAGCTCTATTACAGCTGCCTTCTCTATCAGCTTGTCCACAGAGGACTGTATTGCTGATAGATGACCCGTTCGTAATGGTATACGAGACGGAAAGGGATGAGCAGTCAAGGGAGGAAGCGTGTCGAACAATAGGCGATAGCCGTATCTGATCGTTCGAATGACCCACGCTTCCGTCCCGATCCTTATCCAGTTCCTCCAAAACAACTGCAGCCTTCCCCCTACCGGAAGGTCTAGTTGCTGGGGAACTGGAAACGTTATGTCTCGGTGTTCCCGCCATACCGGAAGCCACCCGGTACGGCCCGAGACATCAGGAATCCTTCTTTGACTGCTTAGATTTCCCCTTACCCTGCTTCTTATGGCCATAGGTCGATACTCTTGGCTCTAAAGAAGCAGGCGCTTGGTTATGCTGTTGGCCGGAAGCACCCTTATTAGCCTTGGAACTAGGCGGGTTCTTCTTAGCCTTCTTCGCCTTTGGACCCAACCCGGAAGCCATAGGTCTTTTAGACGAAGCACCGGAAGCAACTGACCTGTCATGCTCTATACGATCCATTTCAGGTCGAACTTCGGCAACAGCATCACCAAACAGTAAAGAAGGAGCCGTAGATGTCTCTAGTAGACTCCTCTTTACAGCTTCCGGTGTGTAACTATGCATAAAAGGAATGAAGGCCTTTCTCCTTAAATACACTAGCATAGAAGATAGGTAGGCATTGTGTACCAGTAAATCTTCTACAGCACCGGAAGCAATCTTCTGGTAGTCAAGAACGAGGTTTATACCCTCCTGTAACTGCTCTTGACTCTCCGCGCCCGACAGCGAAAATAAACCATCCTTTATGGCTTTAAAAAACCAGTCAAGGTGATTCGTAATCGCCACTCCTTGTCGAGCAGTTTCCTCAAGTACTGCGGCCTGTTTGTTCGTGCAAGGAACATCCGGATTACTAGGCACTTTAGTATTGCTAGAGCATAAATACTGAAAGTCGCCGTTCACCTCTGCAGACCGGAAGCTAAACGGTGAGTTATGTACGCCGTAACTTCGTGTGTTTGGCTTCTGTACTGGGAACGGACCAGAAGATCCTGCAGGGCGGAAGCGAGCTTTTGGTCTCAACCTTATAGCACGTTCCTCCTGCGTAGCGGGTTCTGCTAACGTTCTATGGAATAAATGGCAGATAGAATGAATAGCAGTTGAGGCCGGAAGCGTGGTAGCCGACCTCGTAACCCGGTTTGACTCTCCTGATTCAGTTTCAATATCCCCCGCATGTGGGACCGGAAGCTGCATATCAGGAATTAAGTCATAGATGCCGGAAATAAGTTCATAATATTTCCTAGCATCCGGATCAGTATTGGTAGGTTCATTCAATTCAGATCTACCGTACTGGTCCCTATCCACTTCCATAGCTTCCGGGGCTTCCTGCCAGGAGGGAGTATTGGAAGGGATAGTCCTCGACAAATTAGCTTCCGGTTTCCTAGACTGTTCAGTCAAAACCGGAAGCAGTGGCGTACTACTTCGGAATTGACTGGTCATCATCTCTCTCAATTCCTTCATTTCCTCACGTTGCTGTTCCATACCGCGCAGTATGGCAGCCAATGTGGGATCAGTCACTTGAGAGTGGACCGGAAGCAAGGCCTGACGAGGTGTGTTCACACTCAAGGACCCTCCAGCTGGACGTGAGCACGGCCACTGTAAAGGTCGGTGAACAGGCATACGAGGTCGTAAACCGGAAGCACGTATAGGAGGACGCATCATACGATAAATTCCCGGTCCCGTACCTCGAACACCACCGGAAGCAGATATCTGACCTAAGCCACGCAAGGGCGAAGGTAGACCAGCAACCGGATGCCGCATAATTTGAACTGGTCTGATTGAGGGTTCTTGATAACGCAACTCAGACACAGGCAAAAAATTTGACATATTATGGGTACCTGAATACATACCATACTGCCGTTGTTGCGGGAACCTTAATCTCTGGTGGCCCAGAAGGCTCGTAGACACAAACGTCTCGGCAAGGGAATGAGGAAGGCCACCAGAGTAACCGGAAGCAGGTTGAGAAAATTCAGACAAACCGGAAGCAGCAGTTAAAGGCGTAACTGAGCGACCGGGAAGTCCAGGCCTCGACAGCGTCGAGGAAGGTATTTTCCCAACCCCGGACCCAAATGAAAACTTAACATTAGGCTCCTCACTGGTGCTGCCCAAGTTTTCGTAATCATAAGTGGACTCCGATCGAGCGATCGGAGTCCCCTGGCTTTCCCACGCTAAGCCTGGGTCCGTCACCGATTTCCCTTCATCGTCACATCCAGGCGTCCGCTCAATAGGAATCTCCACTTCCACAGTCGTCGTAGTACCAGATTCCATATCTTCGATTACTCCTTCCACTTGTACCAACCGGGTCGATCCCTTACCTGATTGACCCTTCACCTGGCCTGAAATGGAAGCATCGTGAGCGGGGGGGGCGTTTGTTTATCTTTATTTACATCCAATAGGCTGACTAACGTAGACCCAGCTACTGAACTAACAAACCCCCTAGACTCCTCGCCTACACTAGTACGAGGAGACTGTGCTACATATGTCTCGTTTGCGAGATTGGCAGGCATAACAACACTATTTCCTTCGTTAGCTGCCAGAGAACCGGCCAGATACACCTGGAATATGCCGGGCGCCCACACAATACACTCTTCACAGGCTGTGTCCCATGTACAGATTCTACCCTGGCGGCATGGCGGACACACTGAGTGAAGGTCATAACTAGGCTTGTCACCTCCACAAGACATGCATGACATTTGAGACATATTTTGAGCCATTTTTACGCTGATAACTTAGAGAATACTTCCCAAAGGACTTCTTGCAGGAAATCAGACGTCTGAGGTAATCCAACTGTGAGTAGTTTCGCTAGAAAAGGCACTTTTTCACGGAGTTGACAATGTTTACTTCCAGCCCTACGAAGCAGTAGAACAAGAAGGGAGTAGAATTGTGGGTAGCTATGCTATCAGGTGACTAGCAGGGGAGATAACTGTGTCATTTAAATTCTTACTGTGATATTTCATGTAGACAAGAAATGCAAAGAGTGGAAGTGAGGTAAGTTTTCAGCGCAAATAACACAACCATTTATGCGTTCTACTGGTGGGTCGATAGTGTGATGGGAGGGACCAAAAAATTGGCATTTCAAATTCAACGGTTGGAGGGTGCAAAGTGCTCCACAGGTTAAAAATTATTCCTCCGGAATACCCCCAAATTCACTCCTATTTACTTTCAACAAAAAGAAAACTTCTGAATGGTTAATTATTGGAACTTCAATAATATTCTCCACACCCACCCCGATTCCCCACCCCCACCCCCTCCTGGAAATAGGACTGAAAAGGCTCAGTTTATCTGTTATACCGCTAATATTTTCTAAGAAAGTGTGGTGTCCCCCTGTTTTTATTACATATTTAACAAGCACTATATGTGTTTAGTATTATATAGCAAAATGGGGAAAATTTGACCTTGGGAAGTTTGATTTATTGAGCATCAAAAAAGAAAAAATCCAAATTTCCCTATGTATTCAGTGTTATGGCTTTTAAGTGGTATACATGCTTTTGGCTACCATATTTTTTTAACGAGTATGGTGACCCCCTATTTTTTTTCCATGGATCATCTTCTCCTAACCTGATGAAAAAATTCTGAAATTTAAAAAAAAATTCAACCTCTAGAAATGAACGTCCTCTACTCCCTTAATAACATTTTTTTAAATCCTGTTCACTCTTTTGTTAATTATTTCTACTAACAAAGCATTTTTTTAGACTGAACAAGCTGAGTAGCTAGCAGGTCCTCCGCCAAGTAGCCTGTTTGACATGTTTGAGAGCATACAGCATATACGCTTCCAATATCTCCTTAAATATGACTTGGAAAGTTGATATGTGTATGTGGAAAGAGACGTTCATCTGGAATTGTTGAGACAATTTGAGTGAGTGAGTGAATAGGGTTTAACGTCGCTTTCAACATTTTTTCAGCTATATCACGACGGGGAAGGGAAGGGAGGGGAGGGGGAGGGGCAGGGGTACCTACTTGTAACAGAGCAGATCTAATGCTGCCATTTTATAGTGCTGTCCCACTGAAATATCATGCTGAGACAATTTGAGGAGGTTTGGGAAGCAGTAATGGGTAGTGTAACACTGGAATGTAAGTCTGTAGTTGTATATGGATTTGTGGATGGTGAGGTTTATAAATCGATAAAGATATCGCGTTCACAACACAGATGGGTACAATATGGGTGAGTGAAATCCAAGATTGTCAATGGCAGCCATCTTGGATTACATACTACCTCAATGAAAATCAATACCAATCGCTGTCTAACTGATGTGAAGCACCGTCTCGAGTTTGAAGTTGATTGGTCAAATTGTTGTCGAGATATCACGTTCACAAGATCCGAGACGGATGGAATCCAATATCGTCAATAGCAGCCATCTTGGATTATGTACCTCAGTGAAAATCAAAACCAATGGCCGTTCAACTGATGTGAAGCACATTCTCAAGTTTGAAGTGGATTGGTCAAACTGTTGTCGAGATATCGCGTTCACAAGATGTGGGATGGACAGAATCCAATATGGTCAATGGCAGCCATCCTGGATTACGTACCTCAGTGAAAATCAATACCAATGGCCGTCTAACTGATGTGAAGAACCTTCCCAAGTTTGAAGTCGATTGGTTGAATTGTTCTCAAGATATCGCGTTCACCAGATCTGGGACGGATGGAATCCAATATGGTCAATGGCAGCCATCTTGGATTATGTACCTCAGTGAAAATCAATACCAATGGCCGTCTGACTGATGTGAAGACCTTCCCAAGCTTGAAGTTGATTGGTGGAATTGTTCTTGAGATATCGCGTTCACAAGATGTGGGACGAACAGAATCCAATATGGTCGATGGCGGCCATCTTGGATTACGTACCTCAGTGAAAATCAATACCAATGGCCGTCTAACTGATGTGAAGCACCTTGTCAAGTTTGAAGTCGATTGGTCGAATTGTTCTCAAGATATCGCGTTCACAAGATGTGGGACGGACGGACGGACGGACGGAGGGACGGACGGAAGGATGGACGGAGGGACGGACGGAAGGACGGACGGCTAGCATTTCCAAGTCCTCCCACCACTTCGTGGCGGAGGACAAAAGCATGTGTAGCTCACTATTGCACAAATCAATGCTTGACCTACTTTCTGCTGGGGATGAGCCTAGCAGTAGGCTGCAGTAGCGGCAGCCATTTTGGACTGCAGTAGCTAATGAGTTAAATTAGGTCAAGGTCAGTCATTTTCCATAGGTTTCTGACCCATCAACAAGTGCAACTGCTGTATAATTTGGAGAGTCTGGCTATAGTCCTTCAAGAGATATTTTGTCCACACCATATATGGACAGACAAATGAACAGACAGACGATGCCAAAGACAATAACTCTTCGGTAAAATATGGTTGGGAGGTAATACTCAATCAAAATCAATTACTGCTAGTTCAAATGAGTTTGAGGTATAGTTGGAATTTGATCATAATCCACATCTCTGAACTGGAGTTCACAATTTCCCACTTCTTTCACATTTTCTGGCCTAGGTGATCTTGACCTTTGTCTAACCTCTTGACCTCAAAGTATTAGGGTAATTCTCTGCCTATATGCAAGGTACATGTAGGCACCAAGTTTTGAGCTAATTCTGGACATGAAACAGTTTCTCTGGCTCGAGTGAACTTGACCTTTGACCTTTTGACCTAAATACCAACAAAAATTCTTCTTCGCCCAATGGGTACTATTTTTGGTGCCAATTCATAGTTGTACACTGAACGGAAGATTTCCCTCTTTTTTTAAAGATTTTCTAGCCCAAGTGACCTTGACCTTGACCTAGTGACCTCAAAATCAATAGCAAGAAAGTTATTCTCCAATTTTACCTTCAGTTGAAATTTGAAGCGAATTGAATAAATAGTTTTCAAGTTATAGTGTTAACGCGAAAATGTGGCGCACACACAACAACAAACAGCGATTCTACATCCCCCGACTGGATCCGGCAGGGGATAAATATTGCATAATCCTTGGACTTTCTATAATATGCCAACAAACATACATCACATGTACCTCACAGATACATGTATGGATGAGGACCGTGAACCATATTCTCACTCATCCCCGATACTGAAAACTGGCATTTGTTTGTCCAAATCACAGGCTGTAGTGTTGACCACGTTCAGAAGCTCAAGAAATAACAGGTTGAGATGTCAACTAAATAGAGGGATATTGTGTTCTTCACTCCTGAATCTGGACAAATTTGTGTAGGCCCATCATTCGCCTTTAAGGCGTAATTACCTTCCACAGACTGCCCAGATAAAAGGAAGCCTCCTCAAAAATCGGCGAAAGATTCCACAAGATAAAATTGCGGTAATCAGGGAAAACTGGCAGAAGAAAAAGTCTGGGGAGCTTCTTTTATCTGAATGGTAACTAACTTGATTATTTTCTCTATTACCAGGTCTCCCTATAGCAATTTGAGAGGGGTGCAGATTCCATGATATTTTATACACAAAATCCTTCCATCCTACCATTTCTTCCTCCTCTGTTTTCTCACACCATAGACCATGCTTCTAGGCATGAAAGATATAATTTGTTACATTTTTCTCGTGGATTGCCTGTTGGAACTTTATCTCTCCAAATTTGGCTGACTGTCCGATAATCAAGTCGAGGTAAAACTTGACTTGCCAGTGGCCCTCCTATTATCACTTACCATAAATCCCCCAAGAATTGTATTGGAGGAAGTGAAATTGCCCACCATAAAAGCAGTGAGGGTGATCAAATTTACACTTATTAGAACAGGAAGTTGACAAAACTGTTCAAAATCATGCAGAGAATCAATTTTTTCTGAGTTATTTCAGTGATTTTAGAAGGTGATCAAATTTTATTAGAACAAAAGACCAAACTTAGTCTGCATTATACAAAATTGGAGGTGATTGAATATTAATAGTGATTGAATTGATAGAAGATTTACTGTAGCATAGTGAATTCAGCGACATTGGTTTGATCCTGCATGGCAATTTCTGCAAACATTTCTACAGTACATGTACATGTATGTAGATATGGCATATTCCAAAAAAAAGTAGTCCATTGACTCCCAAAAATAAAAAAAATAAAACCGTTCGTTATACACATAATTTTGGTTTCGCTTAACTTCCTGGGTGTGCCAGAGTGCAATGAAATAATTTTGGGAGCATGGACCACTAAAATATTAGTTTTAAATGGATTGTAATATACACCCTTGTTATTCTAGTTGGACAACAGGCTGAGGACATTAAGAGCATTTAATCTAGATAGATTAGTCAGCAGCTGCAAAAATAAATTTAATTTATAATTTTGATTGCTCAAGGACCGACCAAAGTGAAATTATCCAAAACTGTGAACTCAAAATATGAAATAATGCGTTCGGAACATGCTGTGAAACCCAAACCAAGGTTTTCAAGGTTTTGTGATCTGTACATGTGTAAATAAACATTGATAGGTTTCTTAATGTAAACTATTTTGAAGATTTCGACCAGTAAATACCATGTGCAGCAGCACTATTCGACTGCATGGCCATGAATGTATAACGGGCTAAGTTTGTTGCCTGTTTGCTAACATCATTTTTGACGGATAGTAAATGACATTAGCAATGACCAAAAAATACTATCACCTCTTGCTGTTTTGTGTGTTGATTAATCAATTGCAGCTGGCTCAAGTTGATTAAACTATGTTAAACTGTGTGGATATCATGGATGAAACAGTCACATTGTGCTTTATTTGTCAACTTTCCGCCATTACTGCTAACGTCATTGTTGACGGAATTCGTGTGCGGTTAGTGCAGAATTAACTCCAGCAATACTGGGAACCAAACCATGAGCTATAACCACGATTAAATGTATTATTCTGATTATTACTTTACTTCATGTGAATAAAATGCACATCAGCAGCGTTTTTGAGATGGAATGTGAAAATACTGTAATTTTCCGTCCCGAATTAACATTCGACGATCAAAATCTGTCCAACTATGACGTACATGTATGCATGTCTGACTTCCGTCCAGAATAACGTAAGAATGGAAAAATACTCAACGCACATGCCATTTGATGACGTAAACTGGACGACGACTCGGGCATGAGACGTGGTCCAGCATTCCGCTACAGATTCCATTACCAAAGGATATAAAATCGATAACCCCTCACGATTTCCGTGCATAGTTTCCTGCACTGAATGCTTAGTCGTCGAATGTCATATTTACGGACAGAAAGTTTGCATCGTGATTATTTGAATTACTATTTCTGTCACCAGTTGAACTTACCACACTTCCTTTGACAATATGGCGTTGAAAAGGCCCGAATACGAGGCTACATCCGGGATCTTTACCCAATCATCAGGACTCTGTTCACTGCGAATGTCAGCTGCCGATTTTGACTGAATTCACGTTCGCAATAAAACACGTTTCTTATATTTATTTCCGTCAAGAGATACTTCAATTGTTTGACAGAAATAAAAATACAGCCTTTCATCATTGCCGGCGAAACTGAATAGCGTGGAAATAAGCCGAAGCTAATTCCCTAAAATGTCAACATTTCGACCATCAGTACCACTGACGGAATTTGATGACGTTCGTCAAAATGTGCAGCAACATAAATTCAAAGCTATGTTATTGAACAACACTTAGTTTATTAATTGAAGAACGAAGAATAAGACTTGAACATGAAGAAACACATATTTGTGAAGGTAATTCCACTGTTTATTTACGGACGTGAGTGCCCTAAACATGACCACTAAATATTCGGGACTACATTCCGTCAAGAAATGACATGGTTTCACATATAAATTGTAAAAAAAAAAAAAATCCGACAGACATTTGCTACTTTTGTTGGTATTCGAAGGTAAACACTGTCTTCCTTTATCAAACAGACTCAGCAGATAGAAGATTAAATTTGCCAATTAGGATATTGAAGCATGGGAATATTTGACGGCTGTGTGGACTACTTTTTTCTGGAATATGCCATATACTTTCAGTAATGTGATATAACACTAGTCAAAGAAATGTACATGTATAATCCATTTCCGGTTACTTGCATCAAATTGCATGTCCTTTTTTTCAGCAGGAAAAAGTGTCAGCATCCTGTCAACTTAAAGACGACAGGTTGATGAATATTTGACTTTGCAAAGGAAACAGAAACATTGGTGAGTGAATGACCATATTTGACCAGGGTCGCGATATATTATTTTCATGGATCATCTTGATCTTTCAAGAAACCAGGCATCTTGTGAATCACATGAAGATAAATAAAATAATTATGACTTTATGATTAAACGATAAAATTTCAAGTTAGAATGCATAAAAACACACACTGTAGTCTGTGGGAATGTATCATGTAGCAGATACATACAGCAACCCTGCACTTTAAAAGGAGTTACTTCCCCTCGTTGAACTCTTCCGAAAAGGACATGAAATTTTTGGTGCAGACTGGCATTACTCTGATGGTCTCTTCTCTGCACAGGTAAATTAAGGACATTTTTTAGTTCCTTTTGAAGAAATGTGAGGCCTTTTAATAATACATTTCCATGTAATACGGTACATGTGCATGTTAGCTTTATCTTTTGAAACTGTTTGGAATTCAGACATTGAGGTTCACTTCTAAGTAATTTTCAATGAAATTCATCATCTGAAGTAGTTGTTTTGGAAGTTTGGTTCATTCTAGTACCATCTCTGCAGCTACATGTATAGATAGCTGTGTCATACATGTAAGCTTCTAGAAATTATGTATCCAAACTTTTGCTGAAATCTAACCGAGATTTTGGCTACATGTAGATTTATCAGATTCAGAAACTTATGTGTGCTGGAATATTCCCCCTTCTATTGATGTATATATTAGCTAGACAGGATATTAATTTGGATGAATGTTGTCACGTCACAGTGGTTTAACCTATCGTTAATGCCCAGTTCCAGTAATTTGCAGCACTCATGATCACCATGTTTGAAATTCTTGACCATGTTTGAGTGAGTGATTGAGTGGATATGATTTAATGTCGCTTTCAACAACCTTTCAGTCAAATCAGGACATTAAGTCATGATCACATAACAGGCTTGCGAGGACTGGAAGTTCTCTCGTTAAGACATCACTGAAAATTCTCCCCCCACCTTAAGTTTAAAGTACATGTATTTTACAGGAAACAAAAATTTGTATGTTTTGGTGCATTCACCTTACATTGTACACCTTACACATGAAAGAGATATATGACAATACAATACAATGAAAGACCTGTACATATACAATGTACATGTACATGTACTTTGTAACATCAAGACAGTCCAATAATAAGTATTGTTGTTAGATCGATTATGGAGAGAAATTAATGTGAATGCACTTGATGTTTTACTATTGATCAACTGTTATACTCATTACCCTGGCCAGGTATAAAGGCTGACGTGAGCACGCATTAACTGGCGCTGTTGAACGCTTTTACTTGGATGACAGATCCTATTGTAGCCCTGAGGCTACGAGGGACATTATGCAAATTCTGCCATTTTCTGCTGAATTATTCCTTGGTCACAGTAAACAAGAGTCAAAAGGGCCGAAACAAATAAACACCTACCCGTTAATTAATCAATTCCTTTGATGTGCCGGAGAACCTAAATGGTGTAATTCTGGGCGGAATACGGCTAATACTTTCGAGCTCGCAGAATCAATTACACAAATACTCGACAGACCGACTGACAATATTTCGCTAATAAGGATCGGGACGGCTCCCATCGATGACAGACCTAGTATAAAGAAGCAAATTGTACGTGCGTGGTACCAAGGATAAATATTGTTCCAAAAATTTCCAATATTTTTCATGTTTGCAGAAGCTGGAATAATTCCTGAGTAAATAGACAGCAGCAGGTCCCATGTATGACAATTCTATGGTAGACTAGTGCCTGCTTTGATATGATACCTTCTAATCAATGGAACAAACAAAACGCACTGTAAGAGGAACTTGTTTCTGCCATTGTTTCTCTGGAGAGATTTTGCATGATTCTACATGCAGACAAGCACAGTCTCAACCAGAAATCAGTCTCTCCGTTAACAATCTCACTCTCCATCACTTCATTTTTATCTTCAGGAGAGCTTTGATCCCTCTCCTGGAAATTGCAAACGCAATAGATAGATAGAGTTCATACACTTACAGCAGAAAATAATTCCAGGAGTTTTCCAGGACTTTCCAGGTCAATAATTTTAATTTTCCAGGAGTCTTTGGTACAATAACTCGTAACAAAGATGAGCAAATTAACTAAATTCACAAACAAATTTTGGCACAGTAACACACAGCATCAGATCGCTGGTTCTCCCAGAAGACGAAAGTGTAGTTATTCTGGGAGTTCCCAGGAGTGTACGTGTAACTTCATTTTTAAGCATTTTCCAGGACTTTCCAGGTTAGTAATTAAATTCCAGGAGGCGTATGAACCCTGGATAGATATTAGAGAGAGTGATCACTCTCGCATTGCTCACAAGAATCAAAATTCAGGAGAGAGAAAAAACAGCTCTCGTAGATTTTACAAACACTAGAGACCAGACAAGAAATTCTTCACAGACAGGATAAAGGCCCACAACTCTGCGCAAAATCATCGATTCACTTAAAAAACCTGACAATGTACACTGGCAAGGTACTATAAAACTTCCATGCAAGTCTTGGAGTTGTTCATCAAATGGTAACCGATATATGGATCAGGCAAGAAATTGCTGCCAGACAGAATAAAGGGCCATTACTCTGCGGGAAATCATCGAAACATGTAAAATCGGCAAGGTATTAAACATCTTCTGTGCAGGTTTCGGAATTATCCACCAAAAAGTAAACTGAGATCCGACAAGAATTGTTGCCGGATGAGATAAAGGGCCACAACTCTGTCGGAAATCATTGAATCGCATAAAAACAATCTGACAGTGCACATCGGCACGGTACAAGGCATTTTCAAATCAAATTTTGGAGTTGTTCATCAAATACAGTGTTCGAATTTAAGAAAAATTTGAACCAGTCCACCGGACTGGTGAGCCAAAAATGTAACCAGTCCGCAAATATTTTTACTAGTCCGTTAATAGTAAATAAAAGATGATGTGGGAACATTTGTCATCATGAATATTTTGTGCTCTGTGATGGTTGCTACTAAATAAGAAATTAATAATTGTGCATTTCTTGAATTTCTTGAGCGAGTGTGAAGCTAATCACAGACGACCAACCCCGTCGGCTAGACTTTGACGGCGACTTTGACTGCACGTGTCATCGCGAAAAACACTGCTTCAACAAACGCCATTTCAAGCCAAAAAATCAGTAGATTTCTTTCGAAGTTGATGGAGAATATGTTTAAAATTGTCCTGGTAAACATGATCAGGTCGACTGAAGCGTAATCATGTTGCTGATTTCTCGATTCCCGACCTGGAATTGGGAGCTTTATTTTCTGAAAAGATCGCCAACCTACATTGCCATGCTGCATTACAGTCACACTTTACGGTATGCTGACAGTGTTTGCACTGCTGTACGGTTGTTGTTGTTGCTGTCGTAAAACGCGGCCGTGGTCGTGATTTCGTTGGACTTTGCTGGAAATTTTTTTGGACTCGCACGATTTATTTAGACTCGGCCGGGTAACCGAATACAGACATTTCCTTTTTCATTCTTTACAAATTGTGCGGAGATATCCAGAGAAATAGTTTACACAATGAACTGAGAGCTTTTTTGTTACCAGTCCGACGGACTTGTTGTTCAGTCACTCACACCAGTCCGTTTGATTTTTTACCAGTCTCGGACTGACGGACAGGTGCCAAATTCGAACTCTGAAATAGTAACTGTGACATTGACTGGACAAGAAATTGTTGACAGATGGATGACGTAGACCAAAACGAACAAGCCGATTACAAGCCCCCGCAGCTCGATGGGCTGGAAAGGGTTTAAAGGAAAACCATTTCTGATCCATTGTGGGTAAAAATGATCGGAATAAATAATACTAACAACAGTAGGATGAACAGTGAAATCCAAGATGGCGGCATAACAGTGTGGTAAACTCACACAAAACAGAGAACACCAAGTTTTGAAGGGATCTGATGAATACAGTTTCTATAATTCACAAGCGGCCTGTGTTTTATACATGCCATCAACTTTCCGGTACATTCCTATGGCACCTGAATTACCTGATCAAAACATAAATCATAGGTACATGTACATGTATAGGAAACTGTCCCTCCTAGTCAGTGTAATAAATATGACTTGGAAAACTTCTCTCAAACATGCGTCATCATAAAAATGATAGATCACACAACAAACCTGGCAAGATGTTAGCTTTTTTATAATCCCACCTTTGATATTTGATCCACGAAAGTACTGATGTCTGAATGCAAGTGTATCATGTAATTCACAACACCAAAGGACGGTCAGATGGGCAAACGATTTTCCCTGTGTTTTGCTGCTGTGACCTGAGGAGTACATACTCATCTCTTCCTTCTGTGACCTACTATCTTGTGCTAGCTCAGATTGTAAACAGGCCAAGAGAATTGGCTAAGTTCTCTAATTGGACAGCTGTTCTCTTGATCTCAAGAAATATGGGGCTACAGAGAGGGGTCAGTCATATTACAAAGTTCAAACCTCTCAATTTTTTTTATTTTGCCAAGGCCTGAGATTGGAGTACATGTTTATTTCAGCCAGGAGTGACAGCCTCCCGAAAAAAATATTGTAACTTCTTTTCACATAATCAGTGGAACATCTCACTATTTAAATCCAGTCCAGGAAATGTTGGATTTCTGGGGGGAAATATTTGTTAGTTTACATGTAGGAAATAATTTCACTAAAAGGCCTAGATGCTTGATGTATAGCTGCATGCGAGTGCCAGACAGAACCCAAATATGTGAGGTGTATGCAAGTTAAACATGCCAGCTCAATCCAGCATGTAAATATCGCAAACATATTTCTATTACACCGGCCCTAATACATGTACCACAATGGATCGCAATACCACAATGCACCCCATTACCACAATATGTTCGGATCTCTCTAAAGGATTGTCAACAATTATGATTGGTCCACTCAAGCTGGTGGGTCACTCTGTTCTGAAGTTACTGGTCTGTCATGCATGAATGATTTCTAATGTAGCCCCTTATTCTCACTCTCCAGGTCATGGTAAGAATACATGTAGGTCTCAGCTCCTCAGAGAGTTTGTCATAAGAGGCGACTAACTGGGGCACCCGAGGGGATCCCCAGTGTAAAAAGGAATAGGACCCCACCCCTGGGGTCTTGGGTGTTAAAAGGAATAGGACCCTACCCGTGTGGTACACGGGTGTGAAAAGGAATAGAGACAAACGTGGTGATATGACTGAAATAGTGTTGAAAGGGACATTAAATCATATTCACTCACTCTGATTGACAGTGTGCAATCTGCAACCATCTGCCATGCCTGTGCTGTAATGATGAATCATGGTAACCCCGTTCTCCTGGACGTTTCCCAATTTCAGTTTTAGACAGCCGTATTTGGGTTACGGTTACTATAATATTATGTGTTAACATGTATTTAACCCTGAACCACATGTTATACAAGTAGGTTACCCACTGTCTAATGAGGGAAACTGCAACAGGTTTCCCCAGAAAATATTACAGTACAGGCCTGCATCTGTAAAGCCCTCAATCAAAACTCCAAACCCACCTCAATCCATTGGGCTTTTGACTATGTGAAGGTGTGCAGACATTTAAATGCTGCATTCAAGGCATACAGAAAATGAGATGCCATGTTAAACCAGTCACTGTCAGATGTGGAATGGAGATGGTGTGTCTGTGGAGGGTTGGGGTAAGGAGTGAGTCTTTTCGCAGGTGAATTATCCTAAAATATCAAAATTTCATCAACCCTTTATATAGCCTACATTTTTTTTTCAAAATCAGACATTAAGTCTTTCATGGAGTTTACACTATGGAGTTCTAGCTCGTATGTTTTGTGAGGCCCTCTAAAATAAACCAAATGTACATGTATTTATCGTCATTTTGGATAAATAAAACGAAGCCATGCGGTGCAAATTTTTATTTTTAAACTTACTGGCAGATTTGCATCCCCTTACCGAAATGGAAACACTGGCAATACTATGGTAACACTCTGGTAATGATCTGGTAAGAACTGGTAATACTAGGGTAATACATATGGTCAGAAAACCAGATGATCTGGTTTGACTATGGTTCTACTTCTATGATCTGGTAACAATATGGTTTGAAAAGAACTTGTCATTTTACTACGCACCACAACTGGTAATGATCTGGTTTGCACATCAGAGCTCTGGTAATGATCTGGTTTGAAAAGGACTTTGTTTGTCAGCACACACAGACACTGGTAATGATCTGGTTTGAAAAGAATTTAATGATTCAGACTGAAAGCCTATAATTATCAGAAAGGATACTCTGGTATTGATCTAGAAAGAATTGACTTAAACATTGGTCATCTCCCTTGAACATAGAGGGCGCTGCTAGTTTGAATTTCAACTGATTTTGGGGGGAAGCTGAGCTAAAGGTCTACATAAAATGTTGTGCAGTTTGAGATCAAATAATTCACAAAAAGGTATGTAAATCCTGTACAGATCGTCTCATAGGGATTATGAAACTTCAGCTGGCATTCTACATAAAGCTTTTTTATAATTTTAACCCCATAGTTTATTAAAATACTGTAGTTAATTCAAAGCCCCAGCTACAACAACAAGCTGAGTAGCTAGCAGGTCCTCCGCCAAGTAGCCTGTTTGAGAGCATACAGCATATACGCTTCCAATATCTCCTTAAATATAACTTGGAAAGTTGATATGTGTATATGGAAAGAGACGTTCATCTGGAATTGTTGAGACAATTTGAGGAGGTTTGGGAAGCAGTAATGGGTAGTGTAACACTGGAATGTAAGTCTGTAGTTGTATATGGATTTGTGGATGGTGAGGTTTATAAATCGATGAGTGGAATAGATCAACATATCGCGTTCACAACACAGATGGGTACAATATGGGTGAGTGAAATCCAAGATGGTCAATGGCAGCCATTTTGGATTACATACTACCTCAATGAAAATCAATACCAATCGCTGTCTAACTGATGTGAAGCACCGTCTCGAGTTTGAAGTTGATTGGTCAAATTGTTGTCGAGATATCACGTTCACAAGGTCCGAGACGGATGGAATCCAATATCGTCAATGGCAGCCATCTTGGATTATGTACCTCAGTGAAAATCAATACCAATGGCCGTCTAATTGATGTGAAGGACATTCTCAAATTTGAAGTCGATTGGTCGAACTGTTCTCGAGATATCGCGTTCACAAGATGTGGGATGGACAGAATCCAATATGGCCAATGGCAGCCATCTTGGATTACGTACCTCAGTGAAAATCAATACCAATGGCCGTCTAACTGATGTGAAGGACATTCTCAAATTTTAAGTCGATTGGTCGAACTGTTCTCGAGATATCGCGTTCACAAGATGTGGGATGGACAAAATCCAATATGGCCAATGGCAGCCATCTTGGATTACGTACCTCAGTGAAAATCAATACCAATGGCCGTCTAACTGATGTGAAGAATCTTCCCAAGTTTGAAGTCGATTGGTTGAATTGTTCTCGAGATATCGCGTTCACAAGATCTGGGACGGATGGAATCCAATATGGTCAATGGCAGCCATCTTGGATTACGTACCTCAGTGAAAATCAATACCAATGGCCGTCTGACTGATGTGAAGAACCTTCCCAAGCTTGAAGTTGATTGGTGGAATTTTTCTTGAGATATCGCGTTCACAAGATGTGGGACGAACAGAATCCAATATGGTCGATGGCGGCCATCTTGGATTACGTACTTCAGTGAAAATCAATACCAATGGCCGTCTAACTGATGTGAAGCACCTTCTCAAGTTTGAAGTCGATTGGTCGAATTGTTCTTGAGATATCGCGTTCACAAGATGTGGGACGGACAGAATCCAATATGGTCGATGGCGGCCATCTTGGATTACGTACCTCAGTGAAAATCAATACCAATGGCCGTCTAACTGATGTGAAGCACCTTCTCAAGTTTGAAGTCGATTGGTCGAATTGTTCTCAAGATATCGTGTTCACAAGATGTGGGACGGACGGAAGGACGGACGGACGGACGGCTGGCTAGCATTTCCAAGTCCTCCCACCACTTCGTGGCGGAGGACAACAACAACATGTCCATGGAAGAGCATGTACTGCAATAGATTTAGTGCCAGTCATCGTATACAAGTTTTAACAAAGTGTACCATGCAAATTTAATGATTTAAGAAACTACCAGTGCACATGGCATGCATGTACAAATTATTCAGTATATGTTGGAGTATAATTACCAACTATATAGCCAGCAATGGATATTCAGGATTCTATTCTTTGACACAGATCATCCCCAGAGCATTACCAGAGCAATACCCTATCAAAACCAGATTAAAACCAGATCATCAAACCAGTGTATTACTATTACCAGAGCATTCGATCGTCAAACCAGAGCATTACCAGATCTACATGTATTGCCATATCGATACCCCATGTTCCAAAAACAGATCATTACCCCATCAAAACCAGATTGATACCAGATCACCTAACCAGAGTATTGCCAGAGCATTTTCCATATTGATACCATATCACTCATACCATATCATTACCAGACCATTTCCATATTGATACCAGATCATTGTCCCATTCTTCAAACCAGATCATTACCAGATGTATTGCCATATCGATACCCCATGTTCCAAAAACAGATCATTACCCCATCAAAACCAGATTGATACCAGATCACCTAACCAGAGTATTGCCAGAGCATTTTCCATATTGATACCATATCACTTTTTACTCTGGCAATGATATGGTTTTAACCCTTTGCTACTTGCTGATAGTCTCATTCGTCAGCCTTGTATGTTCGGATAAATGCATGCGAAGGGATTTTGTTATGGACCCTCTTTTTTGAAGCAAGATATTTGCATGTAGCTTGATTGAAACCCCGCTAAATACATTATATATATTTTCAGAAAGCCCATACTTTAATTAATCTGTCTTTCAAAATATCTGCCCATTTGTGTCTAAAATAGAAACAGACCAGGCGAAAAAAAAAAAATAAACAAACAAAAAAATTTGATGTCGGCAACATACCGTGCGTCTATGTCCCAGCCAAATGAGAGTTTCCATAAAAAAAATCTCATCACGATCGCCCATTTCAACCAGACGATCGTGCTAAAATACCAGTACATCATTCCTGTGGGTTTTAATCCGACATATAAATCCGAGGAACGCTTTATTTCTATTGTAAACCCAACAGGCTCGCTAAAGTTTCCAACTGAGCCATCTTCTTTCCGACGCAGTGAACATCGACACACAGACAGACATTCGGCCAATCGCTACCATTGTGTCACACAACACGACACAATGACCGCATTCTCAACTAATTGGCTTCGCGATACTAACAGAGCCCGGTCGAGGTCAATTTGGTCACGGTATCAAAGTATGATGACATCTCTATCCAATCAAATCCTTCGTTATCCACTCCTATCCAATCAAATCACTCATCATAGATCGAAAGAGCCGGAAATGACCTTTAATATGAGACCAATATCTCTAACATTCTACCGCGGGAAATGGGATTTCGATAGCGTTGAAAATGGTCAAAAAACGGCAAATTCTTCGCCGATTTTCTCAATTTCAACCACAAGGAAGGTACGTCTTCAATAAAATAAACTTGTTATACGTTTATTGCAGGATTTACAATAAAATTTGAAGGTATATTGCCGATTATTTCCTTGTCCAACGATGTGAACTACCGACGACCTCTCACTTGACGAACATTTTACTGTGCGGCGATTTTTTTACGTGGTGGTCAATTGCAGCCGGTTTCGGCCGTTATGGGTATATACGGTGCCGGCCGGTTTTGGCCGGTATAAGTACGAAAGGGTTAATGTGGTTTTGATCTGGTTTTGATCTGGTAATGCTAGGGCAATTTTGGCATATTATGGTACATGTAAGGGATCTCTGAACAATGATTCAGGTCAATCCACTAATTCTTGGATGAGCTCATCCTCACTGAATCTCTTTATATGGATTGTATGTACATGTATTATACTGCCCAATAACCGTTTTGATGTTAGGGCTGTCATACATGTATCAAACACACGTCATTAAAAAATATCTTACCTGAAATTACACCCAGGGTTCACATCCCGAATCACATGATGAACATCAGCCAATGGTGGGGCTTGATTCTATCAATGTAGCTGTTCACTCTAGCACAAGCCGTAAACGTTGTATTGGCTCGATTTTGGAGTTGAGAATGTTAGGTTTTCAAATATCCAGGAGGTGCCATGTATATTGTAGAGTCCGGCCAGGGTCAAGTATCCCTCCAGATCAGAATGTACATCTAGGTGTACATGTACATGTCCATCTGTGCTGACCTGAGGTGACCTATCATCACCTTGGCTATGTATATAAACACTGAGAGACCAGCATGGACTACAAAGTATCAGCAGAATCTATGGAATTCCAGCTTGGGATGGAATGGAAGAGCAGAACACTGGATCAAGAGGACATGCTACAGCCTCCTATCCAATTCATGTACATGTAGGCCTTCCTCGGTCTCCACATTGGCAATGGAGGAATTGTACATGTATCATCTACATGTAGCCGTAGCTCTTGCTCCCACGCGTACTGCACACCTCTGTGGAACACTGGCGAATAGAATGAGATATTCCCCTTACAAACTGATCTGTTAAGAGAATGGCTGCATCAGGCACGTCTCTTTAATTCACAGTCTAAGCCTGGCTGCTGGCAAATTCTTCAGTCCTAAAACAGGCTCCAAGCTTCCAAATGCAGGCCAACTCCTGTCATGTGTTGTTTTTCTGCTGTCAGACCATTCTGCTATCAGTGGACCCTCATGGCTGAAGGGGGAAAATGAAGGGGTATAATTAGGCCTGTGCAGTGGTAGGGAGGGAGCCATAAAGGGAGAATTATAATTGATGTGTGGACAGATGCTAGGACTGGTTAAGACAACACCAGATAGACCCCCTATTTATTGGGGCGGTCAAACATTCCTCACCAGGCCACACACACACATGGGCTATGCCCACTGATGGATGATAGGGGTTGAAAGTAGTCATTTGAGGTGGCCCACAGCCTTTCATTCATCTCCTCATCATGTCAGGGTTCATTCATAGATTTACACACTAAACTACTTACAAATACTATATTACCTCCAGTTGAAGCAAATCAGCTCCCACATATACAGCATACATGTACCGGTAGGAGATATGGTTTCAATAATAGTACCAAAAAATGTACATACCTCTGCACATTTTGCATGAAAACATAAAGAGAAGCCGTTTAAAAAACATGTTGATATATTTTGTATGAAAATTGACATAAAAGTCAATGTTTTAACAGAATAAAACAAATGTGGTTAAAACGTATTGAAGCCGCAACCTCTGACCCATGACGTCAGTCTGATTATAATCACGCTGTATCGTTTCGAATCATCAGCTCTGTAGGACATCTGATTGTGATATACATTACACAGAATTGGGGATGATGACATCATCACGATGTAAGGCATTACCTTACAGCTTGGTTGCCCAAAACATTAATTTACCATACCCCACTATAACTGATCAGAATCTGACGCTAATGCCATGTACAACATGTATGAACATATCATGGCCTTCACCTTTTCCGAACAGGTGTGATATATCATATTTGAGGGGTTTTGATGTTTAAAACCTTGGACCATTCCCAGAAAAAAAACATGAGGCAGCACCTAAAAGGTCCAACAACCCCTCAGCCAGACAGTTTTAGTCAGTGTATATTGGTACACAATGAATGGAAAATGCATATGTAAAAGCCTGAAAGATTTGGTTGAATGCAGAAGATGCTTTAGCAGTGGCTTGTAAAAGATTAAAATATGATAAATTCAGTGTGGGATGTTGGATGCATTGGAGAACTATAATAAATAATTTGACATATCACGTGCAAAAAATATGGCGGAAGAAGAAAAATATTCTGAACAAAAACAAAAGGCTTGAAGACATTCCTGCTTTGAACCCTAATAATAATCTGAACAATAATAAAAGTCTTCCGATTTTCAGTGGGAGCCAAGTAATACAGTGTTTTTGATAGGAATACGAAGCTGCGCATCTAAAACCCCTCGGCTCTGGGTGCCAGCCATTCACAATCTATTAAATTTGAACCATACTACTTTGAAAACATCAGGAACATCAAGCAGTCAAGTGACAAATATACAGATTATCAAAAAACTTGCAATCAGAAATGGCCGCAAAGTTTTCTGTCCAATCAGAGATACCGGCAGTCATTACTTGTCTCTTGATCTATCTATGATGTACATGTATACCAAGCATCATACTAAACACTTGAACAGTATCAAAGGATATATAGATCATCAATGATTTTACATAAATTGAAAACGGCTGCCAACGTTTCCATACAATCAGAGAAAACGGTTTAGTCATTCATTTTTAGTCTCTTGATGTATTGATGATGTATACAAAGTCTTGCATGAAACACTTGAACAGTACCAGAGGTATAGATTTTGCATAAATTAAAGATGGCAATCAAGTTTTTCACCTAATCAGAGAAACTGATTGTCATTAATTGTAAGTTTCTTGATGTATCGATGATTTATAGTTTCATATGAAGCACTAAAATTGTATCAGATATAGATCATTAATGATTTTGCATAAATTAAAATGGTCGCCAAGATTTCCGCCCAATCAGAGAAACCAGTTCTGTCATTCATCGCAAGTCTCTTGATGCAATGATGATGTTTATCAAATTTTACATCGAGCACTTGAATGGTATCAGAGATAGAGATCATTAATGATTTTGCATAAATTAAAGATGGCTGCCTATCCTTCCCGTCATTCAGAGGAACTGATGTGATTATTCATTGCGAGTCTTTTGATACATCGATGCTGTATACCAAGTTTCATATAGAACACTTAAATGGTATCAGAGATATACATCATTAAAATTTTGCATAAATTAAAGATGGCCACCAAGATTTCTGCCCAATCAGAGAAACCAGTTCTGTCATTCATCATAAGTCTCTTGATGCATCGATGATGTTTACCAAATTTTACATCGAGCACTTGAACAGTATCAGAGATAGAGATCATTAATGATTTTGCATAAATTAAAAATGGCCAGCCATCCTTCCCGCCTCTCAGAAGAACTGACGTGGTTATTCATTGTAAGTCTCTTGATAAATCGATGCTGTATACCAAGTTTCGTATAGAATACTTCAATGGTATCAGAGAAATACATCATTAAAGATTCTGCATAAATTAAAGATGGCCGCCAAGGCTTTCACCCAATCAGGGAAACTGGTTTGGTCATTCCTTTAAAGTTTCTTGATGTATCGATAATCTATACCAAGTTTCACACTGAACAGCGAAATGGTTTCCGAGATACACAAAATTCATGGTTTCGCATAAATTAAAGATGGTCGTCAAAGTTTCCACCCAATCGGGTCCGGATTCAATAGGGTTCTGGGTCACGAGCATATGGATGTGCACGGCAAGTTTGGTGTGCCTAGGGTAAGTCGTTCTAAAGATATCTTGGTAACGAGAAAGCTGTGATGGTTTCGCATAAATTAAAGATGGTCGCCAAAGTTTCTAACCAATCGGGTCCAGATTCAATAGGCTTATGGTTGACCACCCAATAATCCTGCATACCGAATTTGAAGTCTCTAGAAGCAATGGTTTGGCTTCTAGACCGGTCACAAGAATTGTTGACGAATTTTCCGTGACGTTGCCATGGAAACTGCAAAATTCATCGCAAATTACCCAAATTCGATAGGCTTGTGGTTGACCACCCAACAATCCTGTATACCAAATTTGAAGTCTCTAGAAGCAACGGTTTGGCTTCTAGGCCGGTCACAAGAATTGTTGACGACCGGACGACCGGTAGACCTGACGTACATGCTGACGACAAGACCCCGCAGCCTAATAGGCTGAGGGGTAAAAACAGTAAAACATTATAAATTGTCAAATTTATACCCTCTTGTAATAATTTAGCTTAAAGAGGTATAAGTAGCGTCATTCAAAAAAATATTCCACAAATAACATATTTCGAGAAAAGTTATTTAGTAGTGAACGTTTTTCTGTGACATCATTTTTTAATATCACGGACACTTCTGACATTCTCTGAATATGTGACAGCACCTGCACCTGCAATGTCATACTCGATCTTAGAACTTTTAATACACTATGATGGCTTCTGACGTGACGTAATGGACACCTGGCAACGTTATCCGACGTCCTCTCAGTCATTTCCCATTTTGATGTTGTTCACTGGACTGAACTGAAGAATCTGACAATATTTGTCCCAAAAAGAAATACATGTACATGTACATGACTTCACAACTTGAAAATCTTTTGGCAAATGTTGCGAGTGATCACGCTGTTCAGTTTACCCGTACAAATAAAATCACGCTACTACCTCTTTAAAAAAATTACGGGTTGTGTGAACCAAGTGGTAGGACCTGTAAGACATTCTGTGTTGGGAGGTCAATGCACATGGCACATTCCTCCGAAAAAATAGCTCTATGTATCGATCATTTGAAGTAACGGAATATGTCTTCGTTAATACTGGAAGACCAAGATAGTGGATGATTTTACAGCAGGAATTATTAAGGACTCGAGGCCCGGGGAATAGGCTCAAACTATCGATATTTTTTTCTTTGCATATTTCAAAAGTTGAAGAAAAAACCTATTGAAAGTGTTTCTGTTATTTTCCTTAAAAAATGTTTGCAAACGTGAAATTTTAGCTCTCAAAAATTCACTGTCTGTGGAAGAACTCTGTGCTGTGGGGATTAGCGCGCATTACTCACAGTCGGTGTTATCGCCTGCTGCGACTTCGCACCTTGGCTAATCACTTGTCACTGCAATACACACAATTCGCACCCTGGGCTCATTTATACAATTAGTTGTTTTTCTACTACATTCATGCCAAAGCCGCCATCGTTTACAAAATATTGAACAGGAAATTATATGGTCTATCTCAGTGTTTTCGCGCCACACGACAAAATAAAAAAATACAAACACACTGCTCAGGTGGTCAACCATTTCCGGAAAGCATGTGGTATATGCAGATATATTGCGAATTTGCATAATGTTTTTCATAATATCTCACTTGACATTCTATCAACATATCTTACTTGCCAACACAATCATGGGAAGAAAACGTTACAAGATTAGTAGGACATGCATGCAGGCAAAAAGAAACTTGGATAAACATTATTACACGACTCCTGCTGTTCGGTCATATATATCTCCGATTCAGTATTACTTCATACAGCATTATCGCATTATACATGCGGCAAATGTAGAAAGTGAGGTATTCATTCAAAATAAATACTTTACGTATTCACCATCGTACATATAATTATAAAAAAGGCAAACATTATTCCCGCAAATTGTATACTTTCGCGATAATAGTAAAGTTTTTTAACTCCACCGGAAATGGCCGCTGCCAGTTTTTTTCTCGTTTGAGGTCTGTGGACTGACCAGTTCCTGTTTTCTTCTCTTTCCTTGAGCTAGACCATTTTCAGTCGGCAATTAAATCCATGAATGTCCAATTGCTGCAAATCACATCTCTGTAAGCCTTCTATAGAATGCTCGACGTCTACTCAATCACCCGCGGATTTCGGAAGGCGTGAAAACTGACCAACTTGGAAACTTGGATAAACATGATATTTATCATTATGATGATTATGATATTCCATCATAAAAATTCATCTTCGCGACTGGTTTTCTACACTTTCTCAAAATATATTGTTCCAAAGTGATTAAAGAACGTTTGGTCTATAATCCCTATATGTTGTGTGAGAATATTGTGTCATTATCATCAAGTAGCGGATAATAATTACAGAATATCATCTGAAAAGTAGATTATTTTTGTTTACGGTCTATATCCGACATATTTTTTTACACAGCTGGTACATACAAACTTGCTAATAACTTCTCTATTTTTCATCCGATCATGTCAATTTTTGGGGAGCATAATATATACATTACAGTCCGAACGAAAGTGTCTCAATTTTTCAAAATGTTGCTTTGTTTTGAAGTTATTGGAACTTGAATTAGACTTTCATTTTGTTTCAAAAAATAAACTTTACAACGCTCTCAAACTTTTTCTAAGAGTTTAAAAAAAAAACTGAGACACACTTATTTGGTTTGAAAGGTTTATTATCACCATGCAAAATCTCGGACTCGTTACTTGTAAAATAATAGGTGAAATTAGCGATATAAAAAAGACATTATTTTTTTGAAATAACTGTTTTCTAACTGCAACAAACCCGGTGAAATAAACGTAAGAACTAAATTTTTACTTTATTTGGAACGCCCGAATCGTGATCTTTCCAACCATATAAAACATATATATGTATGTGAAGTGGTTGTGAGACAAAATGCACGAGGGTGTCTAGTATGAGGCGCCACCCCGGGCCTCGAGTCCTTAAGTTAACACAGTAAAAGATGACACAAATTCCTGTCTCTCTGCATTATTAACAAGAGTTCAATATACATGTATGCACTACAAACATTTTACTTTTGGAGTGTAACAAATATAGCCTAGTGATATCTAGATTTGGAGAGGACTGAATAATCAAAATGAATCAAGCCATAAGTTGGTGGTACAATGTATGTAATATGGTCACATTCCACATCCCTGAACTGGGATCATCAGTGGTGCATGGGGGGAGGGGGGCAAATTGTCACCAAACATCATAGCAATAAACATGCAGCTTCGCAAAAAGATGAGCCCTTCAGGGTGGCACATCATTTGAGGTTGCACATCATTGGCAATGCACATCGTTTAAAATAACAATACATTTATTAAGAAATATGATTTCTATATCAGTGATGTTGAGGTTCGATTGAAGGAGGAACTATATTATAAAACTTCAAATAAAGATTGCATTTTTTTTTCGAAAGTAAGCTTAGGCCGCTGATAATTAATGGTTCGTTTCCCGTAACCCGCCCGCATCAGTATTTTTGCAAGCAATAATTACGCATTGTATTAATTATTGGTACTGACGTGTCAAGATCCCTAAAAAAAAATGCCTATAATGAGTTCTGATTTCGCGAAGCAGCGCTCTCCAGTGATTTAATTGCTCGTAAAATACCGAGATTGTCGTAACAAGTTTCATAAAGCCGTCTCTTTGTACCATCCCTTCGAAGGGCACTGCAGCGCCACCTGTTGTGCAGTTCAAGGGATTCCCCATAAACTGACCAATGAAACGGCAAACTTTCTTGGGAATCCTCTAAGCTACGTCATTATGTTTTCCAGTCGGAGCTCCGGAAGGAAATTCTGTGGTCTCAATTCCGTAGTTTGTCTGATCGCAAAAACAGTAAATAACAACAAACTGAACATCCACAATGTAATCTAACGAAATATGCATTGAGAAGTGAAGAAGTATAACTATTCGTCTGCAAACTAGATATCGATTTTCACGCGGAGTTCTCAAATCAAACGGAAGTATGTTCATCATACACCCCTTTCGTTCCTCGTACACCGCGCAATGAATTTAGAAATGTCCGCATGGTTGATCAAAATGATTTTGGCCAACGGAGCCACGATAGCTTCAACAAACGGTCAGTTTTATGTTAAATTCACAACTTTCCTATTCTCTGAAAAGACGACCGCCAGCTCTGTCATCGAGCGTTTTCTTTCCAAGGCAGATTTGAAACTTCCGTCGATGATTCTCCTGCCTTATATGGGCGCTTGTAATCAGCAAATAAATTCTATAAATCTATAAATCACTCAGTGCCATGGATCAAGAATCCACAGTGGCGGACTTGGAAGAGAAGAAAGACTTCTCTTCCAAGTCTTTACTGACTCTGAAAATCAGAAGAAGGCATCGTGATTAGACCAAAGCTGTTGTTGTTGTTGTTGACCAGTGACTTGCTTAGGACAGCTGTATTATAGTAAAATTTATGAATCCTAAAAAATTAGGATTAATATTATTACTATTTATGGTTGCTTTGGTGAAGGCTGATTTAATATTGTTAGCCAGTACTAATCTGATGGAAACCAGTTCTAAATTAGCTCCATATATGACACCTCACATAATGTATTTTATGTCAAGAGTCATGTCTATGGATTGTGATCTGTGATTTCTTTTTAATGGTTATTATGTATGCATTATTCATTTAATTAGCAGGTCACTGAGGATATGGGATCGGGCGAAGCTTAGTTTAGGTGATGGATGGTGGGGCACAGTGCCCTGAGGGTGGGGACATGCTTCCATGGGTAGCGCATGAGTTGAATAAGTGTAGGATCATGTAAGCTGCGGGAAAATATGATGGTATGGGGTCGGGCGAAGCTTAGTTTAGAAGATATAGGGAGGGGCTCGGTGCCCCAGGGGTGGGGACATGCTCCCAGGGGTAGTGGATGGGTTGAATAAGTGTACAGGATGATCTGAGCTCCCAAACTATATGAGGGTCGGGCAAAGCTTACTTTAGGAGATATGGGGTGGGGCTCGGTGCCCCAGGGATGGGGCATGGTCTGTCCCCGAGGGTAGTGGATGGGTTCAATAAGTGTAGCCAGATGTAAGCATTTGGAATAGATGAGAGTTCGGGGGGTTGGGCTGGCCTTAGATTAGGAGACATAGGTGAGGCAGAGAAGCGGTGGACAGGAATAGGAATTTTCTAAGTCCAAATCTTTAACATTTACTTGGTTCTGAGGTCCCAGGGGTGGGGACATGCTCCCCGAGGATAGTGGATGGGTTCAATATGTGTAGCCCGATGTGAGCATCTGAAATATGAGGGTTCGGCGGTCGGGCAGGCCTTAGGATCAATCTTTAACATTTACTTAGACCTGAGGAAACATTTTCTAAGTCCAAAACTTTAACATTTACTTGGTCCTGCAGATAGAAAGACAGATAGACAGACGGACATCATTGTGGCACCTATATCGAGCTTTCCGCAGCTAAAGCTACGGGCTCGATAAAAAATGGGAAGGGGGGGGGGAGCGGAAAGGCACAGGGGTAGAATTTCGGAAAATTTTGCGAGAATCCAGTTGGATTCTCAGTGGCTTAGTTTGCGAGAATCCAAAAAATCTAAATTTGCGGACTTTGGATTCCCTGTGGCACAGTTTGTGAGAATCCAAATTGCCTGCACCCAGCATTTTGTGACCATTTGCCATTTTCACCAGTGCGGGTTACTGCGCAACTAGATGTAAACTTCTCAATGGGAAAAATTGAAATCGCCTTAATTTATTCTCAGGAGGGTGGTTAGCACACATTAAATTAGTTCAGGTGAGTGATTGGTTATCTCCATTGATGAGCAGTATTCAACCTAAACATTTTTGCCAAGTGGTAAGTATATATACTCTGAATTTTATTTCTTTTGTATCTTTGTATTGCATAAAAAAAACTGTCTGCATTTCCAAAAAAAAAATCAATAAAATCTGGTCACCTGCCTCATTTCCTGGCAAGCAGTAAAACAAACAATTATTATTAATGACCCTTTATATAAAGACTAGGCCTAACAGTTTGCCATGGATTTATATCAGACACGCAACATTAAAAAAATATGGAAATTCCAGATATTTTTGTCCCACATATTTTCATTTCATACGTTGACAGTTTTTACAGTGAAAGATAAAAGTTACCAACAAAAGTTCAAGAGTCACAGAAGTGCAATGCTGTTCAAGGTAAAATCTTGACCTCAAATAAACTGACTTCTGAAGAAATGCGTGTTCCCAACGTAAAGTGGTAGACTGCGTTGTTGTTGTTCATGACAGGTCTCATGCAGGCAAAGTCTCTGAAGAAACGATCGTTTTTTATTTCCATAAAATTCCTATCGCTTGATTCTACTTTGCCCGATATGCTGTCTTAGGGGGAATTGTTTGTCATTCTAATTACATGTAGGAATGAATGCGAATCAAATTCATCTGCTAAATGATATCCAAAATGTCCCAGGTTTCGTTTTCACCCTCGTGTACTTTCCGTCTGAAGACCACGGCCACCTGTTAGCATTCAATTCCTTCATATAGACAGTTTTCGCCTGTTGGGTTTAACGTGCGTAGGTTTGCACCAGCAGCCGAGCGAAGGAGAATACACTTGACCTATTTGGCGATAGTCGGGAACCATTACATAGAGTATTCGAGGCTCTCAAAAAATAACTGAGCAAAGGTTTCCGAAGTTTAGTTAGCACATTACGTCATCAAACATATGAAGACCGCCATTGTTCGTTTCTGTACACGTTTTGCAAGGTGAAAGGATATCTCGGAGTTCACTGATTACAGGTCAGATATTTGGCTTGAATTTCCGTGAAATATAGAATAAATCTCTCTGAGTGAACAACACACTGATTAAGCTAAGCTTGCGCGAATCCAACTGGATTCGCACAAGTTCCATTTCAGGCGAGTCCTCACGCGAGTCGATTCCCGGATTCGCGTCGAAATTCTACCGCTGAGGCATCCCCACCCCTCAGTCTAATTATGGTGGGGATAGTGCCCCGCTTGTGCCCACTTTCTACGCCTACATGTATGATTATAGAACACTGAATCAAGATTTTTAAATATTTCCTGATCTTTTGGCTGATTGACCTTCACTTTTGACCCCTACTTTGATACAAGATGTCCAGATTTTTGGCTTTATTGGCCTTGACATGTGACCTCGATGTCAATCTTGGTATGTGGCACATTGCCTCCTCTTTCTTAATGATTTGTTTTTATATTTTCATGTCAGGGTCACAGTGACGTTGACTTCAATTTTGATATGTGAAACAATGCCTTTTCCTAATGTATTCTTTCAAACAAATTGAGAATTTTTGATGATTTCTTGATTTTGGGGTCACAATGACCTTGAACCTTTTTACCTTGACCACACTTTTGGTATGTGAGACAATGCCTCCCTCTAATGTATCCTTTCAAAACAATTAGCAATTTTTAAGCATTTCTTGATTTTGAGGTAGTGACCTTGACCTTAACTTTGGAACACCACAAATCTTCTACCCTCAATTTATCAAGTCACATAACAATAGTAATTTTCAATGATTTCCTGATTGCAAACCTGACCAGTGCATATATCGTGCCTACCGCTAATAACCAAATAATGAACAAAGCTTTTGCTCAGTCAAAATTGGTGCTCTCGTCTAGCAAAGATTGCAAATTCACAATGTATCACATTTCTGGCAATCAATGTAGTTACAATGACTGCTAATGTTTAACTACTTGATACATGTTATCTTACACATGATACATCTTCAAATGATATCTGATCACTTCCATGTCGTATACATAAGTAGATATACTGCAAATCCATTTGATGATATATATCGATTTACATGTGTTAGGTTTCCCGAGTCACGTCTATTAAGAATGATATACCTCCAGAGAAAGATTGGCATAAAGATCAATTACAGATAGCTACATGTACATGTATTAATATGGGGCTTTTAGAGAATGTATATTATTCTCCAATATACAGGTATATGTACAGGTAATTACATAAGCTTGAAGCCATACATCATTGTCTCCTGTTGCACCCATTAAATTCTGTAGTGTACCATAAATCTGAAATATTGCACAATTTGCCAGTAATTCTACGGGAAAAATAGATCAATGTCATGCAGCCATCTTCAACAGATTTCTAGTAGTCTCAATTAATTACATCTGGAACATGACTTCAGAGATTTTAGACTTAATATAGAATTTGACCATTAAAAAATAGGTCAAGATCATTCAAATTCAATAGAGTTCAGGTCCATTGTTAGTTGCGTTTGTGGTATAAATTTGGACAATGTAAATATAATCCTCCATGAAGTATTATACTATTTAATAGAATCTGACCTTGACAAAAATAGGTGAAGATCAGTCATCATCAATACACTTCTGGACCATCATAATACACAATATAATCGGACCTTGAAACGAGAGATCCTGAAGGATCTTGGCGCCCATCATTGTCCGATAATTGTAAGCTAATGACAAGAGGATCTTTTTGTCCATTGTTACTAAGAACAAATGATTGATTTGTAATTTTGTTTACAGAATTTCGAATCTGAGCGAAAAAGATCGAAAAAGGGACACTGGAAAACAACAAGATATCAGCTTTCTAAGTTTAAGGAGTTTCAAGATTTCTAGAAATTGTACTTAAGTCGGTCGTTATAGTACAAGAGAAAAGTTAGTCTGAAAGTTAATGTCTGGAGGATCCTTCATCTTCGTTTTTTAGTATTTTTTTTGCACATGTCATCCTTGGGTACTGGAAGCGAAGATAAATCTCTTCGACCCTTTGGCATGAAACTATGAAGCTATGAAACATACTTAAGATTTTATAATTAGGAACGAATTCCGTTCCGTTTACTGTGCTAGTTTGAGATATCTCTTTTAAGATACCATGCTCGAAAATAGTAAGATGGTACAATACTTAATACTGAAGGGATCCGCGCAGTAATGTTACAACTTCGAAAATGTCTGAATCCTGATCATCTCCCTTGGATCGAAACACGCAGTAGTCTACAGTTGTCGAGTTGTAACGTTGTGTCACAAGAGTGACGTCCCTTCATGTAGCCAACTAGACCCCAAGGGGAACCTGTGTACCGACTTTGAGAAAGATCCATGCAGTAGTTCCTGAGAAATCGTGATAACAAGGTTTCATGGGGAAATCCAAGATGGCTGCCTGGTGGCCATATTGGATTTTCGAATAGGACCAGAAAAGGTATCTTGCACAACTAGACCCCAAGGCGAACCTGTGTACCGAATTTGAGAAAGATCCATGCAATACTTTCTGAGAAATGACAATAAAGTTTCATGGGGAAATCCAAGATGGCTGCCTGGTGGCCATATTGGATTTTCGAATCGAAACAGAAAAGGTATCTTGCACAACTAGACCCCAACGGGAACCTATGTACCTAATTTGAGAAAGATCCATGCAGTACTTCCTGAGAAATCATGATAAAGTTGCATGGGGAGATCCAAGATGGCCGCCTGGTGGCCATATTGGATTTTCGAATCGGAAAGAAAAAGGTATCTTGCACAACTAGATCACAAGGGGAACCTGTGTACCAAATTTGACAAAGATCCATGAAGTAGTTCCTGAGAAATCGCAATAACAAATTTTCATGGGGAAATCCAAGATGGCCATCAGATGGACATATTGGATTTTGGAATCGGACCGAAAAAGGTATCTTGCACAACTAGACCCCAAGGGGAACCTGTGTACCAAATTTGAGAAAGATCCTTGCAATACATCCTGAGAAATGACAATAACAAAGTTTCATGGGGAAATCCAAGATGGCTGCCTTGTGGCCATATTGGATTTTCGAATCGGACCAGAAGAGATATCTTGCACAACTAGACCTCAAGGGGAACCTGTGTACCAAATCTGAGAAAGATCCATGCAGTAGTTCCTGAGAACTCGAGATAACAAGGTTTCATGGGGAAATCCAAGATGGCTGCCTGGTGGCCATATTGGCTTTTCGAATCGGACCAGAAAAGGTATCTTGCACAACTAGACCCCAAGGTGAACCTGTGTACCGAATTTGAGAAAGATCCATGCAGTAGTTCCCGAGAAATAGCAATAAAAAGGTTTCATGGGGAAATCCAAGAAGGCCGCTTTGTGGCCATATTGGATTTTCAAATCGGACCAGAAAAGGTATCTTGCACAACTAGACCCCAAGGGAAACCTGTGAATCAAATTTGAGAAAGATCTATGCAGTAGTTCCTGAGAAATCGTGATAACAAGGTTTCATGGGGAAATCCAAGATGGCCGCCTTGTGGCCATATTGGATTTTTGAATCGGACCAGAAAAGGTATCTTGCACAACTAGACCCCAAGGGGAACCTGTGTACCGACTTTGAGAAAGATCCATGCAGTACTTAGTTCCTGAGAAATCGCGATAACAAGGTTTCATGGGGAAATCCAAGATGGCTGCCTGGTGGCCATATTGGATTTTCGAATCGGACCAGAAAATGTATCTTGCACAACTAGACCCCAAGGCGAACCTGTGTACCGAATTTGAGAAAGATCCATGCAATACTTTCTGAGAAATGACAATAACAAAGTTTCATGTGGAAATCCAAGATGGCTGCCTGGTGGCCATATTGGATTTTCGAATCAAACCATAAAAGGTATCTTGCACAACTAGACCCCAAGGGGAACCTGTGTACCGACTTTGAGAAAGATCCATGCAGTACTTACGTAGTTCCTGAGAAATCGCGATAACAAGGTTTCATGGGGAAATCCAAGATGGCTGCCTGGTGGCCATATTGGATTTTCGAATCGGACCAGAAAAGGTATCTTACACAACTAGACCCCAAGGCGAACCTGTGTACCGAATTTGAGAAAGATCCATGCAATACTTTCTGAGAAATGACAATAACAAAGTTTCATGGGGGAAATCTAAGATGGCTGCCTGGTGGCCATATTGAATTTTCGAATTGAACCAGAAAAGATATCTTGCACAACTAGACCCCAAGGGGAACCTGTGTACCAAATTTGAGAAAGATCCATGCAGTAGTTCCTGAGAAATCGCAATAACAAGGTTTCATGGGGAAATCCAAGATGGCCGCCTTGTGGCCATATTGGATTTTCGAAAATCGGACCAGAAAAGGTAACTTGCACAACTAGACCCCAAGGGGAACCTGTGTACCAAATTTGAGAAAGATCCATGAAGTAGTTCCCGAGAAATCGCGATAACAAGGTTTTATGGGGAAATCCAAGATGGCTGCCTGGTGGCCATATTGGATTTTCGAATCGGACCAGAAAAGGTATCTTGCACAACTAGACCCCAAGGGGAACCTGTGTACCAAATTTGAGAGAGATCCATGCAGTAGTTCCTGAGAAATCGCGATAACAAGAATTGTTTACGGACAGACGGACTGACTGACGGACGACGGACGACGGACCACGGACGAAAAGTGATTTGAACAGCCCACCATCTGGTGATGGTGGGCTAAAGATAGGTCCGGGTCAGTCAACTGGGATAGGCTTCTAGCCAATTACCGGTTGCAATCACAATTGCATATGTAATATGAATTTGGAGACCCTAGCTTCAATCATTCAAAAAAATAAATTGCAAATACTAGAATTTCACTTTAAAAAGTCAAGGGTTGGTCATTTTCAATAGTCTTCTGACCCTTCACCAGCTGCATATGTGGTATGAATTTAATATACTTGGAGATCCAATATGCCTGGAGATATCATGTCCACAAGAAAGACTGTCAGACGACACCAACGATGACAATTTACCCAGAATTCGGCAAAATCAACCACAGGTTAACAACTGAGAAAAAACATGAATGGTATATTCCCTATTAATTCGTGAAATGGAGATGAAATTTGCCACTCCAAAAATATGCCACTTTCGAATAAATCATCGTGCTGATGCTAGAAAAAAACAAGCTTGTTTGAATTATTTATGGTGGTCATTTTGAAGGACAGGTAGCTCAATTCATGTTGGATCATATTCTTCAGTATGTATCAATCACATCTTGCTTTTCCCATAGTTATATTACTTTCACTGTGTCATAATAGTTTGAAGGGCACTGTATTCTTAAACGAAAATCTTTTCTTTTTTTTTCACCATGAGGTTGGTCTGCATGTATTTAGTTTGATTCAAGGACGTTGACAGTAACAATCGACTGACAACTGTTGTTTGAGATTTCAGTTTCATCTGATGGACGACAAATTCGCATCCATCACTGCATTAGAAAATATGAGACAATTAAGGGTATATCCTATCATTCATACAACTGTAATTTATTTTATTGCAACTGAACATCCATTTCTTTTCAGGACATGTTTGAAATCAGTTGGTAATCTTTCCCCCAACAGGCAAAGACTAATCCAGGCATATTTTGGGGACATCGGTCGACTACCGCGAAATTGGAAACCACAAAAGCAGAAATAAACATGCTGCGCAAAACTGATGCGCAGTGGGCTTAAAATTGTTAAATGGGGGCCGCATGGATTTAGTCAAAAGGCACGACGCAAGTTGAAAGATTTAGTCTTTCCACTGGCTGTACACTTCTTCGATAAATAATGAAATGAGACCGTAAGAGTGATTTTAAGTCGTTTTGGTTTAGATTTTAGCCGACATTCGATTTTGTTTGACAGCATTTAGACGCGTAAGTTAAGGCGCAGATACCGGTATAATTGGTATCAAAACCCGTCTGGGTTACTCCCTGACAGGAGACCAACAGTAATTGCCAAAGTGCTGCCAATGGGAAGTGCAATGTGATAGATTCAAAATCTCAATCTCATTTTTTTCGCTGCTTGAATTACACTAATCTACTGTTATCTTAATGACCCATCGTATAGTCGGTCTGAACTTTGTAATAATTCAATCACCCAAGATTTCAGTAGATCATGTTCATAAAAAAAATTTGATTATGTTCATTGTTGAATGCGAACATCGGTGAAAATAAAAACTTTCACAGACAAGACAAGACTAGTCAGCATGTCTCGGTCGACCTATCACATATCAATGTTTAATCAGAAATCCAGGAATCAAGTTCAACACCATCTTCACCACGTCAAGGTTTCTATTTGTGAGCCAAAGGCGAACCCTTGACCAACTTGCATAGCAAACTGCGTTCCGCCCACACTCCAGGTACGTGATCTAGAAAAACTGCGCTGATGGTAAAATATGTTTGGGTTTTACTTTCACTGTTAAACTATTCGCTGATACCGAATGTAAAATATTTAATCCAAGCACGCATAACAATAAAATATTAATGGATAGACCAGTGAAATTTTATAGAAATCCGTGCGTTTCAACCCAATTCAAGTCCTTCAGTGGGAAGGTGAGGTCGGATACACGGACTTCGCGGACCGCCTTTAAAGCTTCGGTGTTTTCTACATTTGCCTGGCTTGTTGGATGTTTGATGGTAGATGAATGGGTTTATTTTCTCTTCAAATAGATTTTGTTTTAAACTATGTTTCCTTTATATTTATTAATGTTCATGGTTGTTGAAAAGGTGCATGTTCATCTGCCACTGGGTATCGCACAAGCTATGGTGTTTTCGAATCTGTTGTCACGGTCGCCATGGTCGCGGTGCTTAAGTGATCTGATTGGTCAATATGTGAAGGATGCCGCTGTGTGTCGTTGATCGCGATACATTGGCCAAGCATACCAGGGGCTATATATATAGGATAGAGATACCCCTGGTTTTAGCGAGGATGGTTCAACACAAGAGGAAAGAATTGTTTGAAGATAAAAAGCTAGGCTGTACTGTCTGAGTACACCAGCAGCAAATACATCTAGTGCTTGTCGCTATTTCAATAGCCCTTTTCAGGGCCACCCAAATTCTCTGAAAAAAATGAAATTTTCCCAGCTGTCGAGAGCATATCCCGCTCAATGAAAGCAGGATCGTCGACATGAATTACTCACCTTCTATAACAATTTAGAGTACCGGTATCACATTACACCTTGATTAACAAATTTATTAATAAGATTTTCAGAGAATTGGGTGGGGCCTGTACCATGAAAGTCTCAATAAACATGTCTGTTTTACATTTTCCCACCAGACTCCTGCACTATACGTGATGAAGTCAGACACCATCATGGAGTCAAACTTACAGTAGATCGACCTATGTAACATTTGAACATATTCCAGGAATATTTCAGACAAGAGATGAATAAAAATTTTGACAGATGAAGACAAAACAACCAAATGTATAATTGTGAAAATGTCTGATTTTTACCTCAATGGTTCAGCACATTGAACCTCAATAAAAATCAACAGTATGAGGATTGGCTCAGTATCATCTGATTAAAATAGTATTTCAATATATTAGAACTCCACATACATGTATATACATCATAAATCACAATACATTTGTACATTGTCTAGTTTATATAAATATTCCATGGAGACTGATCAAGGTAAATTCTATGCCCCAGTGAATCAAACTGCAGGGAAATGTATCTCATTGTTATCTAATAACAGCTGCTTCCATAACAAATGTCCCTATAGGGAATAAGGAGAACATCAGTAAATGATGGAGGCATGATATTTCATACCACATATGTCCATAACATGTATGTAAGTAATGATTATTTGATATCAGCAGCCATAATCTCTGCGCTGGCCATCCAGTACCATCGATCTGGTGGAACCATTAACGCAGGACCAGTTACATTATACAGCCTATTGACGAGACTTTGTACAAACAGACAATTGAATGTTTCTCTAAGTGGCCGTGTAGTTTGTTTTGCTGGGGTCGCACAATGTTCATTGTTTAACAGCTTTAATCCATTACCAAAGTGGCAAACATTGAGCAAACAAACACATGTGAATGGTGTTCATGCCTCTGCATATTACATGTGTACAGGGCGATTTATCATCTTCCCCAGCGCAGAGTGACTACAAGAAACTTATGCAAGTGTACCAATTTAATGTGTTTATCAGAAAATACCCATTAAATGACATTTCAGGTAATATATTCATCAGTCAGACCAATCAAAATATATTCTCTGTTACTGATAACCCTGCATATTTATGCAAAGGATTGAAAATCGCTTGTCAGAGTGTTCTTATTTATTTTCAACAAATGTAAGTGAAATACTAGAGGACTGATATTTCATAATGTTAAAATACTAAAGTAAATACTTTTCTACCTACCAAACTACCCAACTTCAGACTCATTAAGGCAAACAAAATTAATATTTTGGTTTGCCCTATTGCCTTGTATTGGATACCTGCAGACAAAAGTATCTAAGTGTTTACGTACCTCAAACAATATGAGAGAAAAGGGATTCAGATCAAGCAAGCACGGTTCAAGTGAAGTTGTTAAATAGCAACAATGTTGAGAAAGAAACTATCTCTGGAACAGTAAGAAAATACTGAGAATCAATTAAAGGCCAACTAAAAAGTTTTTCTTGGAAAAGGAACAATGTCAAGGTACCCCAGGGTTTCGTGTTTAGAATTTGTGCAAATAGCTCACGTCAAAATATTTAGGAGAGGGTATTTAAAAGTCAGGCGAGTGATTGCAATATAATACAATATAAAATGTGACAGTTTACGTGAGCTAAAATCACTCTCGTGACATGAATTTACGCGAGTTTTTGCGTGCAGGTGAGCTATCACTCGCGCTAAACATGAAGCCCTGGTACCCAATGGAATGTAGCAACATAAGCAGTGTTGAGAATTTAGCTCCTGAAAAGTAAAAGCAACAATGTTGATAAACCTAATAAAGAGTATCTCTTGAAACACATGTTGAGAAATTATAAAGCCTCATGCATGTACAGGGCCTGACACAGGCCATTTTTGAGCCTGTTATAATGGGTTTCAGGGCAGGAAAAAAATCCAGGAGTTTTCCAGGACTTTTCAGTTGAATAATTTTAATTTTTTATGAGTCATTAGTACATCACAACAAAGATTAGCAAAATAATGAAGTTCAGGAACAAATTTTGGCACAGCAACGCGTGGCAGCAGAACGTTGGTACATGTACTCCAGAAGACGAAAGTGTAGTTCCCCCAGGAGTTTCCAGGAGCTTAAGTTTATTTTTAAGCATTTTCCAGGACTTTCCAGGTTAGCAATTAAATTCCAGGAGTTTTAATGACTTTCCAGGAGGCGTATGAACTCTGGAATTTGGGTGCCCAAATGAACACAATATCTATTGGCAAATTCCCTCTCAATCATACATGATCTGTTAAGTTCCTTTAATGAAAAATAAAAAGCAAAAAACAAAAAACAAAACAAACAAAAAACAGATGGAACAGATTCAACAATCAAGGGACAGAACTCAGGAAAAGGATGAATGGGGTCAAAAATGTCACCTCTACATCTTCACATGTTGATGATAATAAGCAGAAAATTTCACAATAATCTAGCACAAACTCTATGACGAGTTGCGTTCACAGGAAAAGGTAGCTGATGAAAGTCGTTTTTTTATTATCAGGGGACAGAACTCAGGCGAAAACATCGGATTGGACTGAAAAGCTCACCACATGGTGACAATAATGCATGGCAAACTTGGGAACAATCCAGCAAAACCTCTGACATGTGCCATTCACAATAAAAGTAAAAGTAAATGGATGGAAGAACAGATGGTAGTGCGAGCAGATGGACGGATGGATGACACCATACCGTAATACATCCCATATAAAGAAGTAGTGTTGGACCCCCAATTCTTGTTCTAAATTTTGAATCTACATGTATATTGGATTTGTAACAATGTACACTTAATATGTAATATAGCCTGTAATAATCATGCGGAACCTCCCAAATATTATTTGATAGACATACAGTTCAAAGAGAGTTAATTAATTTCTGATGTAATTTTTCTGTACGCCACATAAAAATCATTTATTCAGTGCTTTTTAGTATTTGAACTACATGCAATATAATCAAATATAGTAGGGAATACAGTGAAAATGTCATAACCGATCATATTGATAGTTAGTCCAGTACAACTCCTAAATGAGTAGCCTATCCACATCAAAATCATTTATTCAGAACTTTTTAGTATTTGAACTAGATGCAATATAATCAAGTATAGTAGAGAATACAGTGAAAATGTCATAACCGATCATATCGATAGTGAAAGATACACCATGATAGATGTACAATGTACAATAATGCGGTTGTCAGGATTGTCTATAAACTGGTCATGTCCTAGAGCATCTGATCTGATCTGATCTGATACGACACGGCATGATGTCATAATGAGACGATAATCACCAGGCCGTCTGAAAGCCTTCCTGGATAGAGTCCGATAAAAATGTGATTTATCAGCCAATCATATCTTTTGCGTAAATGGAAGCCAAGACCGTGGTGCATCTACTGTCCGTTCTATCGTTGATAGGGTTAAAAGGTCAGATATGGTAGATAGATAGTGATTGGATATTGATCAATGCCTGTGCGGTGTTAAATTACACTATTTGCACAGTCCATGTCGAATGACCTTGTCATCGCTGATCCAATCACTATGCATAAATTGATTGGTGCGTGTCAAAATTCCGCCCCCAATTCTTCCTTGATATACATGCATAGTCAGGTCGAGGTACATCAGAGTGTGATATGATGAGAATGCTCCTGGGACAGAATGTATTGTAGAAATTGTCATGATCATCCAATATTTTGAGCAATTTCAATTGGACACTGCCTCACGTTATCATTAAGTGAGTGAGTGAATAGAATTTAACGTCGCTTTCAACAATATTTCAGCTATATCACGACGACGAACCAACTAAGCACCACCCAGCCCAGTTGTGTTCCTGCTACTTCAAAGAAGAAATCTTTGAAGCAGCATAGAACCAGACACCCTCCATCCACCCTTAAAACACTGAGGACAGCGCACAAGACACAGACAGGACGCTTACATGGTGCAATAAAGACAAATGATATTACAGTGCTGGACATCACATTATCAAGTTCCTGTTGCTTCTCAGCAAAATGCATTGAAGCAACAGGAACCTGAACCCACCCAACCACCCACGAGTCATCATTGAATGTTGGCATGGTTGAGTGTAACCCTACCTACATGTACCTATATACCCATCAAAATACCCCTACCCAAAACTTTTTTTGACCTACCTGCCATTTCATGCTAAAATTATACCTACATATATTATCCCTCTAATTTTCAAACACAGGAAGTGAACTGTGGGAGATCAAATTTATTTGAACAAGAATTTGAGAAAATGGTCCAAATAAATCATGCAGGTAACTCATTATATTTTTGTTATTTCCATGATTTTAGAGAGTGATGAAATTTATTAGAGCAACAGTTGAATTTTGTCTCCAAAATGGATGATGATTAAACTTTGATACGGAGACTGAATTATTAGATGGATTACATGTACCATACATGTATTTCCTGCAAATATAATTGACCTGTATTAAAAAATGTATTTCCAAAATATCAACCAAAATTTCTGAGATAGGGTCAGTTACACCCAGTAAACACATTTTTAAGAATGGCCTTGCAGATAAATCCAGCATCTTTCTCATTTTCTGTATGTGGAAGGTCTAGATGATCAAGGGAATATACTTCTCTCAAATTTTCTAATCAATTATCAAGTCACATATAGACAGCTGAACAAAACAGTCATCAAGCTGTACTCTAAACATAAAATCCTGTAGGAAATTTACTGCATCATGTACCAATTAAGTTTTGAGCTGAGGCAAGATTACTTGTACTTGTAAATTATGACACACAATGCATGTACTCTCCGAAAGGCTCACGAGGGCAATACTTCTTGCATTACAGCGAGAATCCAATCTGATCTGATCTTAAGCGGACCTTATCTGGAGAATTCGAATAAAAGTTTCCATCGTGCAATTGGTGGAAGCCGTGGGATTGTGCACACTTAACCCATGTACAGAAATGAGAATGGTCAAAATCCCATAATAATGGGTGGACATGACAGACTAACTAGTGGCTTCCTCTCAGCTTTTGTCTGTCCAAATCGGGATCAGTGACCAAGAGAAAGACAAGACCAGACCACTGAGGTGGCTTCTCTTTGACCATGATAATGGCATGAGATTGTACATGTACAAGAGTAGAATCTGTTCAAATCAATTCAGTACTCTCTTCAATTATTCTGCTGGTGGATCTGCAGGCTCCCTCAATTATATTCAGTCCCTGTACGCAAAAAGAAAAGCGCAGTAAAGCCTACTCCTCCTCCCCATTCACTATATTGTCAAACTTTCACCCATTACATGTACAATTCCTGTTCAGTCTAGCAACTGAGAAGATGTCAAAGCCGGCCCACTGTAAAATGTGTTCTCTTTGGTTTACAAAGTGATTTTCTCTCGCAGCAACACTACCCTGTGTCACATACATGTAGTTCAATCATGCTTCCCGCTTAATAGCTTTTTATCAATCTGCGATCGAACAGATACTTGTACCCAGAAGATGCATATATCTGTCTGGCCTGTGTGCCTGCCCCTCTTCTTAACCCTTGTCCTGTCAACTCCGTGTATACACGTTGCTCGACTGTCAAGTTCCCAGTGTCGACTCCGGATATATACGTTCCGAGAAACTGTCCGACGTTTGATCGTTTTTCGAAAAATTTTGGAGCCACGTGTGGAAAAATCAAACCAGACACGGCTTACAGTACTCCAACTATAACGTATTATTTCATTAATTATTTCACGTGAGTTCGGTGTTTATTATTAAAAAAGACACTTATGTATGTGAAGATCGTCTACAAATGTAAAACAGAGCGTCATTTATTCAGAAAAGTTTGTTGAAACGCGTAAAAACGCACCTTGTTCACAAACTTCTCCAACGAAAACCCGGAAGGCAATCCCAACGTTAAAGATGTCAAATTGAAGGGCAACAACTCTGCTTTCATTCTTTACAACCTTTCTCGTGTCACGTAGTAAAAATGTGTCGATTTTATTGGGTGAAATGGTCATGTGTTTCGAGTCCTTTCCATTCAACTCCAATAAACCTGGGAAAATGCTGATCACCTGACGTAAGCCGACTTCCTGATTGGTCAAACTGCTTCAACTGCTCATTAGCATAAAATATTCACGAGTTACGCATGCGCCCTGGCCGATTTCGACGGAGTCAGAATGGCGCTTGGTTTCGCTGAGGGAAGCCACACTTCGCGTAAACAAAAGGATTTTTACCGATTTACCTGGAATATTCAATAAATATTCAATAATCGTTATGCTACGAGTAACCAGGAATACATACTGTGACATCTATAAGAATTTAGACGAGTTATTAAGTGGAGATGAAGCAAAACAGACCGTCCATCGGTAGTACTCTGAACGTGATAGAATTCTAACGTGAGTTTTACGGTACACAATTTTTGCCGAATTACGATTCCTATATATTTCTAAAGCTGTAAAATGCCAAATATTTTCTGAGTGTATGTTCAGTGTTTCAAATTGATGTATCGTGCATCAAATACCATCCATTATTTCAATTTATTTATAAATTTCAACGACCAGACAGTCGCCTCTTTTGAGCCCATTTTGAACAGTTCAACTCTGCTTGACAGTCTATACACTCACACTTTGACCAGCGTATAACTGGCCAACAGGACAAGGGTTAACTATGATTTAATGGCTGGAAATGATACTATCCAGGGAACACTTGACTCCTGAAGGACCAATCACACTAGCGGTACATGTGGAGATGCATGGTTTTTATATGCACCATTGCACAGTCTTTGAATGGCAAACAATGCAGCTTTGGCTTAATGTCACACTCAAGTTTGTTTCACTCGTATGGTGACAGTTTGGATGGTGGAGGAAGCCGGAGTACCCGGAGAGAACCACAGCCCGTCGGCAAGTAACTGACAAACTTTCACACATGGACCAGCTCAGGGCTCGAACCTGTGCCGATTCAGCGGTGTGAGGCTAGCGGTCACCAGCGAAGCGCCTTCGACCATTCGGCCACTGAGGATCCCCCTTCAAGAACAGTGTCAGTGTAGCAGTCAGACATCAGACATACATATCTTATCAAAATCTGGCCTTGTCTGATCAACTGTTGCTATCATGTCAGTTCTGCATTCATGATGGATGCTGATCAAATTTTGGAAATTGACTGATCAATTCAATTTGCTTATTTCAGATCCTGAGCTTCATAATTTCAAGCTTTAATCCATAAATGGACTTAACAAAATGACTCAATCATTAGTTGTTTTTTTAAAGCTGTCAATTGATGATAATTGTCAGAGGGACAGATTGGCAATTAAAGTAAACATTAGTTGTGTTAATACAGTTTGCACCCAAATTTTAATACCTGTACCAGGACTTGATCATCTCCCTTTGATAGCTAAAAGATAAAAGTTAAACCCAGGTGTTGTATTTTGAGTAGCCTAGAAGGTAAAAAATAATCACGTTAATTAGTCATTCAGGTCATCTCTGGAACAGAATTAAAATGAAGTGGTACCTATAAAACAATTCCTTGTCCATTTCTCATCTCTCTGTTGCATATCTATTCCAAACGAGACATTAATGCAATCAATATAAATTTACCGGCTCCTGTCAATCAGGGCAGGTTGGATCTCAGCTAATTACAAAGTTCTTTCAATTGACACAATCAGTTTACCAGGCAAAATGACATGTCTGGGTGAAACACAAACAACAGCAACACTGTCAACCCCTCAGCACTTTCGCAAGTCTACTTGCAAAGCATACAAACTTGGTGACTTAGACAAACTTTCCGTTTGCAGACCCGTTCTGTAATCAATATATAACATTGCAGTGATAACGCTTCCACTTTATAGACAATCAATTTTCCATCCAATTCATACAAGGCAAAATCCAAACATGTCAGATACATGTATACATTGTATTTGTTCTTTTCAGACATCACCTCAAGTGGTGTTTTCAGAAATGTCTGAAATATATTACTGATGTGTGTGGTACTGAATGTCAGTACTGAGTTGGGTATTGAAAAAAAAGTGTAGAATGGTGTGGCATGCTGTAATTTAGTAATTGAGTTATTTTAATGCCCCAATTCCTGATCATGAATTAACAACATTCTAGGACATTATGGGAATATACCCCCAGAATTCAAACAGTATGTTATAGTCTGAAATTAAGGATGTCCGCTGGTGATTTTTGCTTTGGCGACCATTTTGCCTGTTTTCCCTATTAGGTTATCTCCCTTTCCTAGGTTAAGAGATAGGGATTTCTTTAAAAGCCTTCTACGTACATGTAGCTGAGAAATTTGCACAGCAACATCCATCCAAATTGATAAATTTTGATAGACATTGTGATTATTTGCAAACAGTTAGATTAGAATATGAAACGAGAGATCCTGAAGGATATTGGCGCCCACCATTGTCCGACAATTGTAAGCTAATGACAAGAGGATCTTTTTGTCCATTGTTACTAGGAACAAGCGATTGATTTGTAATTTTGTTTACAGAATTTCAAATCTGATCGAAAAAGGGACACTGGAAAACACCAAGATATCTTTATAAGTTTCAGGAGTTTCAAGATTTCTAGAAACTGTACTTATGTCGGTTGTTATAGTACAAGACTACAAGTTAGTCTGAAAGTGAATGTACATGTACAGAGGATCCTTCATTTTCGTTTTGTAGTATTTTTTTTTATTTTTGCACGTGTCATCATTGGGTACTAAAAGCGAAGACAAATATCTCTTTGACACTTTGGCATGAGCTATGAAACATAATTAAAGGTGAAATGCAAAGGTAATAAAAGTAAGAAATGAAAGTACTCAAAGTACTGATGTCTGGATCGCCAATAATGGATTTAAAGTTTCAAAACGTTTCAGCTGGCATGTTTCAGTCGATAGCAGATGTATGGATAAATGTGGAGATTTTCTCCAATTTGTGGACGAGTCTGTTTGGGAAATCACAACTGGAACACAGTTTAGTCTTCAAGGAAGTGAATTTGTGAAGGCGGTTCATTTAGAAATATGCTACATGTAGGTCTTCATGGTAGCAAGAAACTATCTACAGTAATATGGTTAAAAGTGGATCGTCTGCGTCAATGTCTTCTACCAGTTTTTGCGAGCAGATTTTCATAATTCATGCAATTTTATTGTGACAAAGCGACAAATATGCGAGGAGACTGGATAGTTTTATTAATGTGTTTTTATTTGTGTAGCACAGATATTTGCAAGAGCTGCATGAGTTTGTTAAGTCCCCATTACTTATATATGCCTGCATGGTGTTTATAGTAAATTTGTTTGTTGACAACGTGCGAAAATTCCTGTTGTTGCTGTACGATCATTGCGTATATAATTTAGTTTGAAAAAGTTTGAACACCACCAACAACAAAACTTTTCGAAAGCGGTACCTGACAAATTCTGTTGTTTCCACTTTCGAAAAGTTTTGTTGTTGTTCAAACTTTTTGAAACTAAATTATATTCGCAGAGCAGAGTCCCCCGGAATACATAAATTTGCAGTGGACAGGATCCGGTCAAGTTCACAAGACGAGAAAAATGTAAATACTATTGTTGTTGCTTCGACACATATCTCCTCTGGAAATATATTCCATGCAGTATGCGTACACATTAAAATAGTAACGAACGCCGACTTCACAGGAAAGAACGTACGAGTGTTGAAAACTGGTGTCTTCATAATCCTAGAACCTGAACCTGTCAAGTGCGACAGTCGGATCAAGGAACAAGATTTGCAACGTATGATCGTACAGCAACATTAACAGGGATTTTCGCACAAATTGTCTCTCCAACGCTATCGTTGTCAACGAACAAATTACGAACTATAAACACCAGACATATATATTATAAGTAATCTGACTTACCGCAAACTCAGACAGATGCAAAAAGCGCACAGACGGCAAACACAAGGTGGGCAGCTTACCATATTACCAGGTCATCAATTTACATTTACAACAGTCTACGGTGACAGCACAGTGCTGGCATGAGTTATCGCCTGGTGGGCGCTGAGAACCGGGTTTGAGCCGATCGCCCGGAACCAAAGAACAAAAAAATAGTCCACGGATTTAAGCAATCCCTGGGCGAAGAAATGAATATGAAATACACTCAAATTCAGATTTCGTTTTATTTCTAGTTCACATGAAACGATTACGACTGTTTTTTTTCTTCATTTTCTGGTTAATACCCTGATATAAGACTCAACACAGTGAAAATCACTGGCGGAGTGATACAGGTTAACCCAGGGTCATCGCATTATAGTGCACGTACACATTTGCATAAATTTCGTGAGTGGCAGCATAGTCTGGTCGACACCGCTACGCGGTGGCGATCCAGACAAAAAGCATTTCCCTTTCCTTTTTATGATGATAATAAATTATACAGCCATCAATGAACGAAATCTGGTGATAAGTTTTATTATTTAAAGAGAAATAAAACATGTGTATGATCAGCGACTTGAAAACACTGCATCGCTTATCTCCCCTTGATTCGGAGCTTTTCTATCAGAGGCTGTGACGTCATAGTTGAACCACACTAAAAAAATGGCGGCTAACATGAATGTAGACAGCGACAGCGATGCGGAGGAATTTCTTTGTACACTTCTTCCTCTTCTTCTGAAGAGGAATTAAGAAGAATTCACGGCAATGGTTAGTGGAGGGGTGCCCCTGCCTTATCAACACCAACCTATTGTGAACAAAGAACCAGCAGACAACGATAGGATCAGCGACACTGCAAATATCAAGTGATTTAGATGAACCTAAGTCCTTTGCATTTCACCTTTAAGATTTTATAATTAGGAACGAATGCTAATTCTGTTCTGTTCACTGGCCTAGTTTGAGACATACAATGTACATGTATCTTTCAAGATACCATGCTCGAAAATAGTATGATGGTACAATACTTAATACTGAAGGGATCCGGTCCGCGCAGTAAATTTGAAACTTCGAAAGTGTCTGAATACTGATTATCTACCTTGGATCGAAACATGCAGTAGTCTACAGTTGTCGAGTTGTGACACAAGAGTGACGTCCATTCATGTAGCCGACACCCGGCAGACGAAACGGTGGGGCAGTTCACTTGCAAACTGCATGGACTAAAGAAAACTCGAAGAAATACTTTTTAATTCCGAATTATTTGAACTCCTTGATATGGAAGATGAAGGTACGGATATTCTCTATAGTCAGTATATAGAATATGCCCCACCGTTTCATCCGCCGACTCTTGTGATGCAACGTCACAAAACCATAATAATTTGAAGCGTAACTTGGATTTTCGAATCGGACCAAAAAAAGTATCTTGAACAACTAGGCCCCATGTGGGACCTGTGTACCAAATTTGAGAAAGATCCATGCAGTACTTCCTGAGAAATCACGATAGCAATGTTTCATGGGGAAATCCAAGATGGGCGCCTGGTGGCCATATTGAATTTTCGAATCGGATAGCAAAAGGTATTTTGCACAACTAGACCCCAAGGGGAACGTATGTACCAAATTTGAGAAAGATCCCAGCAGTACTTCCTGATCATGAGGCATGAGGAAATCCAAGATGGCTGCCTGGTGGCCATATTGGATTTTCGAATCGGACCAGAAAAGGTATCTTGCACAACTAGACCCCAAGGGGAACCTGTGTACCAAATTTGATAAAGATCCATGCAGTACTTCCTGAGAAATGACGATAAAGTTTCATGAGGAAATCCAAGATGGCTACCTGGTGGCCATATTGGATTTTCGAATCGGACCAGAAAAGGTATCTTGCACAACTAGACCCCAAGGGGAACCTGTGTACCAAATTTGAGAAAGATCCATGAAGTAGTTCCTGAGAAATCGCGATAACAAAGTTTCATGGGGAAATCAAAGATGGCTGCCTGGTGGCCATATTGGATTTTCGAATCGGACCAGAAAAGGTATCTTGCACAACCAAACTCCAAGGGGAACCTGTGTACCAAATTAGAGAAGATCTACGCAGTAGTTCCTGAGCAATCGCGATAACAAGATTTCATGGGGAAATCCAAGATGGCTGCCTGGTGGCCATATTGAATTTTCGAATCGGACCGAAAAAGATATCTTGCACAACTAGACCCCAACTAGACCCCTGTGTACCAAATTTGAGAAAGATCCATGCAGTAGTTCCTGAGAAATCGCGATAACAAGGTTTCATGGGGAAATCAAAGATGGCTGTCTGGTGGCCATATTGGATTTCCGAATCGGACCAAAGAAGGTATTTTGCACAACTAGACCCCAAGGGGAACCTGTGTACCAAATTTGAGAAAGATCTACACAGTAGTTCCTGAAAAATCGCGATAACAAGATTTCATGGGGAAATCCAAGATGGCTGCCTGGTGGCCATATTGGATTTTCGAATCGGACCAAAAAAGGTATCTTGCAAAACTAGACCCCAAGTGGAACCTGTGTACCAAATTTGAGAAAGATCCATGAAGTAGTTCCTGAGAAATCGCGATAACAACGTTTCATGGGGAAATCCAAGATGGCTACCTGGTGGCCATATTGGATTTTCGAATCGGACCAGAAAAGGTATCTTGCACAACTAGACCCCAAGGGGAACCTGTGTACCAAATTTGAGAAAGATCCATGTAGCTAGTAGTTCCTGAGAAATCGCGATAACAAGGTTTCATGGGGAAATCCAAGATGGCTGCCTGGTGGCCATATTGGATTTTCGAATTGGACCAAAAAAGGTATCTTGCATAACTAGACCCCAAGGGGAACCTGTGTACCAAATTTGAGAAAGATCCATGCAGTAGTTCCTGAGAAATCGCGATAACAAGGTTTCATGGGGAAATCCAAGATGGCTGCCTGGTGGCCATATTGGATTTTCGAATCGGACCAAAAAAGGTATCTTGCACAACTAGACCCCAACTAGACCCCTGTGTACCAAATTTGAGAAAGATCTACACAGTAGTTCCTGAAAATTCGCGATAACAAGATTTCATGGGGAAATCCAAGATGGCTGCCTGGTGGCCATATTGGATTGAATCGGACCAAAAAAGATATTCAGCCAACTAGGGGACCCTAAGGGGAACCTGTGTACCAAATTTGAGAAAGATCCATGCAGTAGTTCCTGAGAAATCGCGATAACAAGGTTTCATGGGGAAATCAAAGATGGCTGTCTGGTGGCCATATTGGATTTCCGAATCGGACCAAAGAAGGTATCTTGCACAACTAGACCCCAAGGGGAACCTGTGTACCAAATTTGAGAAAGATCTACACAGTAGTTCCTGAAAAATCGCGATAACAAGATTTCATGGGGAAATCCAAGATGGCTGCCTGGTGGCCATATTGGATTTTCGAATCGGACCAAAAAAGATATCTTGCACAACTAGACCCCAAGGGGAACCTGTGTACCAAATTTGAGAAAGATCCATGCAGTAGTTCCTGAGAAATCGCGATAACAAGGTTTCGTGGGGAAATCCAAGATGGCTGCCTGGTGGCCATATTGGATTTTCGAATCGGACCAAAAAATGTATCTTGCATAACTAGACCCCAAGGGGAACCTGTGTACCAAATTTGAGAAAGATCCATAAAGTAGTTCCTGAGAAATCGCGATAACAAGAAATTGTTTACGGACGGACGACGGACGGACGACGAAAAGCGATTTGAACAACCCACCATCTGGTGATGGTGGGCTAAAAAAAGTTAAATACGATACTTTTTATATGAATTCTTTATGAATATGCTTCAAAACTAGGGCTATTCCCTATGTTTTTTGGGGTTATCAAATGGAGCATGGGTCAGTCCACTTAATGTTGCCTACAGCTAGAAAATGCACACCAAAAGATACTCGTTTTTCCTCATGTTACACAATTATGAATGCGACAACACACATTATTCAAAAAGTTAACTACCGTATTTTGATTTTAAATACCAACAGCGGACATCCATAAAGGGCACAATTTCTAGGCATATACTTCTGTAAGGCAGGCTTGGATGCTGCTGCTGTTATACATGAATCAGGCAGGGCGAAAGACTTGTACCACCTGAAACCTGAGTCATTGAAGACGAAACAGATCAGAAACATTTTAAGGGAAAACTGAACCTGGTAAGGTTGACACCAGCGAGCCAGCAAACCAGCCAGACATCATCTAACACATATTACTTCGCAATCCATCCAAAAAGTTCATAAAAGTTGGCAAATTGTCGGTTGCCCCACTCCTCCCTGGCTGGCTTTCTACTCTGTTATGGCTGTGCTGTCTGTGTGGTTTTCCCTACTACTACAACTTGCAAGGTATTGCTATGATGAGCTGCATGTGCTCATGCTGTGGAGTACAGAATTGATCAACTGACAAATTTTTATGTTGGTTCAAATCTAATCAAAGTCAGGCAGTGAAGCATTGAATGCGTCTCAGATCTTTTAACATGAATCGTTAGCTCAAGGATGTCATCAGAAGGCAGTAGGCATTCATTATTGGCCCCCTACTACGACCAAAACAGCTGCCTACTTTCTACATGTATGTATGTATTTTCTGTTCTTGAAATATTAAATGTAGTTTCTTGTGGCCATGCACATGTACTTCCATGCCTTCCACCTGCTACTTCAAGACTTAATGACAGCCCTGGTAATTGATGTCTCAAATATGAAAAAAAAAAATCCATCAAGTTTCATTTTGATAAAAAAATACAATTTCTGCAAAATATTGTTCATGCACAGATACATGTAGAATCAATGGAAACAAAAGTATGATTATATATTTCTAATGATTCATACAATTAACTTTGTCATTTTGGTCTCTCGTGAAAAGAATTCAATTTCGTAAAGTTAGGTTTGGAAGTACCAATTTGCATTGATCATCAAGATTTCCCATATATTTTCTAGCTGTGGAGTTCGAAAAAGAACATTGGTCTATGAATGGGAGCAAATTAGGAACAAACCAACACGGAAACATGTGAAGCCAGACATAAAAAACGCTACATGCATTCCGTAACCACGTGGAAAAAATTCAGCTATTTCTGAAAGGCAGCAGCGCTGGTTGATAAATTCAGGAAACTTGCCAAATTATAGCCAGCACAATATAATATTACATAAAGTTGGTAAATGAGGAAAAAGTCTTACAACCCTGAACAGTAATCATGAATGGATGTATAATGTGCAATTAGATTTCCTATTCATGTACACACAGCATGGAAGCCCAGAATACAGCGATTTCACTTTTAGAACTGGTCGTGTTCAACAGTTACAGCTCAAACCTGCCACTTCCTCCACAAGGTGCACGTTAATTGTCCATGTTAATATTATCGTTAAATAGTTAAAGTCTGGACAGTTTGTTGTACTGTACACATCTACATGTACACTGGAACATTATAAATTTACTGTCTTGATTAAATCTCCAAGTGACATGAGTGAGTGAGTGAATAGAATTTAACGTCGCTTTCAACAATATTTCAGCTACATGTATATCACGACGAACCAACTAAGCACCACCTAGCCCAGTTGTGTTCCTGCTACATGTACTTCAAAGAAGACATCTTTGAAGCAGCATAGAACCAGACACACTCCATCCACCCTATAAAACACTGAGGACAGCACACAAGACAGCCAGGCCGCTTACATGGTGCAATAAAGACAAGTGATATTACAGTGCTAGATATCACATTATCAAGTTCCTGTTGCTTCTCAGCAAAATGCATTGAAGCAACAGGAACCTGAACCCACCCAACCACCCGCCCAAGTTACATGAACACAAAATAACAATTAACATATTTTATCATCCCATCTCTAATAGTCTTAGTATGTATACATGCACAATTTTTTTCCCAAAATCTGAAGCCTACATTGCACAGATGTACATGACTCTAGAGCAACTTGTCCATTGTTACTGATCAGTACTAAATAATACTGCCATTTAGAAATTGGGTAATCTTTATATCAAATTATTTGCAGGATGACACTTTCTGAGTAAAGCATCTAGAAACTATCTGCAGCAGTGCAGGATGGTTAATTGGTTTAGAGCGTTCACATAAAAGATGTACTGGTGATTCAGTGCCCGACTCTGAGGGCATGATGGGTGTCGAAACCCTCACAGAAGTACATAACTCATCTTCATTTTATTAAGCCAATTTCTAAGTTCACACTTCGAACTTCCCTTGATATATTTGGCCCCCTTCAATGTTCAAAGAACTTATAAATAGACACCAGACGTCACTGACCTCGAAACCATTTGAATTTCGAAATGTGTCAGCGTCATTGATTGGCTGACCTATATATTGAGCCAACACAAACACCACATTTGGAGAAATGACGCCGCTACTTGAGGATGATGTCACTCTACAGACAATCAGTGTGTAGGTTCGTGTCTGTCTCGTTTGTAGTTGAAATTTACACCTCGGATTCGAAACACTGAAGGTTGTCAGATAAATAAAGGCAGGTTCGAAGTGGGAACGTAGAAATTGGCTTGATAAAATTAAGATGATATAACTCTGCTTTACTAGTGTCATCTCAAAATAATTGAATATAAATATTACCCACTTCATAAATGACCTTAGTATAATATATATAATATCAGCTTTAGAGGCTTCAACATTCAGTGTAAGGGTACATTGTAGCAAATGTACCCATATACATGTAGACTTTGACCTCTTTGTGGAAACTGACATTGCCCAGCGGTTTAGAGCACTAGCATTTACTGCCAGAGATTTGGTGCCAGAATCGGAGAGATTGAGATTCATTCCCTCACAGGACTGACACCAATCCAGCACTACATGTATAGTTGTCATTCATGAAAATAATTGGATATACATGTAAGCTAAATGATTTTGTAGAGAATCGGCCTTCCGAACAGGGTTGTCTCCCATTATGCCAGACTAGACACCCCTGCCAGAATTCAATCATTCATATATAGCCCAGAACCCAAACATCATCTCACAAACATACATCTACCAGGCCCATATTATATTTCAAACATACTCAATATTTGGTATTTGATTCCATTCTGCTATAGATGTCTGTGACGTTTTGATTTAGATAAAAAATGATGTTCATTTATCTATTTACATGTATATATATACATATGTTGGCTCTTGACAAGGTGAACTGTTTTACAATAACTAATTATGGACTCATTTCAGGATTACTGCTGTTTGCAAAACATGCTTAGATACATGTAGACTGCGGTGAATCGTGGCTCAATATTGCTTCCTAATTCAGGAGTAATTAGCAAAACACTTTAAGAAATACCATTAACTTAGGCCGCTCCCCGCTCAGTCATATGTCGGAATAGCTCTGGGCAGAGAGTGTCAAAAGACGGTCTCGTGCCCAATATGGCTGACGTATGGCCATAGCTTTGTCTGGAAATTGATAGGGAATACCATTAATTGGCCATCATACATCTTGGTTTGATCAGCTCATGCGAAAAATATCTGCATGCACGCGGACTAAAATGTACTCAAGATTGAACCAAAAAACAAAGCTGCCAAAATCCCATTTGGCTACAACACCGCAGCGAGAAAATGCTCAGGGGACTTTATTAAAGTTCATACAGAGAAGACTCTTTTTTTTTTTGCTTTTCGGCACAGAACCCATGGTTCAGCAGATCGCCAATAGCATGACTGGGGCGTGATTTAATACCCAGACCAGCGAGACATCTTATCAATTGCATTAAACATACATGTACATGTATGCTGAAGAAATAATTCAGTGGAGGGATCAAGCCCATGGCGACAGGACTTTGCTGAGATTGATATTTTCTACAATTCGTCCAGCACAGACAGTCTTCGTCCCGGTGGCACATGCTTAGGCAGAAAACCTCACATCGAGCTAATCGTTCATCACCTGAGGGTCAGCATGAAACCTTTTAAATCAAGCGCCAGCGTTACCCGATTTTCTGTCATTTCACAAAAATATACCCCAGAGCTGTCAGTCAGTACAGCGATGTGGCTCGCTAATTCCTCAAATGGTAGAGTTGTGAAGGCCACTAGCATGGATCGCAATGGATGTCGATTTCTTTATTGAATCTTTTTTTCGTAATTCTCATCCTCAGAACTAAATGATCATGTAAGTGCACCAGGAATAAAATCCATGGTGATCTACATGTAGTTCTAGGCTTTTTCTGCTCTGGAAAATCGCTGAAATTACAAATTTCAAGCTGGATTTGTGCAGCGAAACTTATGGATTATCAACATGATGTCCTTATCATAGATTGATATGTAACATTTAGATCTACATGTATGTTGATATTTAAGTGATCAGGAGCTTGTTCTCATGCAGTCATGTAAGCTTAGTCTGTCATATACTGTATGTCATGTGCCCTGTATTTGATACTGTTAACCCCGATACTATGAGCAAGACATCTTCATAGTTGACTTCTTTGTTTACACTGTTGCTCCGAATTAGCCTTCATATATCAGTCCACCGGTTCAGTTCAAAAGAATTTATAAACAGACACGAAGCATCCTTGACCTCGAATCTATTTGAATTTTGAAAATTTTGATTGGCTGTCCTATGTATCTGCCCACCCCTACTACCATATTAGAAGGAATGATGCGATTACTTCGAGAATATGTCACCACAGTCATTCAGGCCTTGCATTTTGACGGGGCCGATCGGCCCCGGGCCCGTGATCGACCCCGTGAGCACTTTTCACGGGGATTTTTCATCGGCCCCGTCAAATCATTATCACTCCAGTGAGTACATGTATATTCCCATATCTTCGTGGAATAAATCTAATCCTAGTACTGTGTCTTCTGTCTTGAAGATTTGTGCTTGGGCCAAGAAAAAAAATATGTCTTGTTTCCGGTTACCCGACCGAGTCTAAATAAATCGTGCGAGTCTAATAATTTTATCGGCAAATTCCAACGAAATCACAACGAAGACCGCGTTTTACAACAACAACAACCGTAAAGCGGCGCGTCCACTGTCAGCATACCGTAAAGTGTGACGTGACTGTAGAGCAGCATGGCATTTCGGCCGGTTGACGATCTTTTCAGCAAATAAAGCACCTACTTCTAGGTCGGGAATCGAGAAATCAGCAACGTGATTACGGTTCAGTCGACCTGATCATGTTTATCAGGACAATTTTAAACATATTCTCCATCAACTTCGAAAGAAATCTACTGATTTTATGGCTTGAAATGGCGTTTGTTGAAGCAGTGTTTCGCGGACACGGCAAGTGGTGTTCGTTTTCAGTGAAATCGGCGACGACACAGTCAAAGTCGCCGTCAAAGTCTAACCGACCGGTACCATTTCTCCGCTAAAAAATCCAAAATTTCCCGACTGTTTTATTATGAAGGCATTGCAATAAACCCCCAAGATTCAAGCAAGTAATAATTCTTCGTTTTTCGAGACATGGCGTGTTCAAATCATTGTATTATCCCGTCTCGTTTCTCAAATTGCTCGAATTAGATAGGCGCTGGTACAGATCTCCATGATGTTCAAATTAATTTCCCATTTCATTTTATGTTGTATATGTCAATTTTTTTCTTCGGACTTTTCCAGAAAACAAGTGCACTCCCCCTATGGAAGGCACTGGAATTCCACATTGAATTTTGTATTTTTCACTAAAAATCCTTGAAATTCTACAGGGAAATTTCATCATTCCTGGAGGGAAATCCTTGGAATATATTGTTTTGCATATCAAGTTAATAAATTAAAACGATACTCGTTTTGGTGGTAATTGAAAACAGCAGTCAAAACACATTATTGGCAATTATTATTTCTACAATATCAGTACAATAACTGGTTTCAGCAGAAGTCGTTGAAATATCAAGATTTGCTGGATATTTGCAAAAATACCAACATGGAGGGTATTCATTCCCCCCCCCCCTCTCCCTTTATCTTTTTGGTGATAAGATCTTTTGAATATCTGAAAATATGGGGGAATATGTTGGGGGAGGGGATATATATCCTGGGAGAATATGTTCAAGTGGGTGGGAATGTTGTACAATCAAGAATAATTTGTAGAGCATTGTATATGGGACAGGAGTACTGGACATCAAAATAAAATATATTTCCAAACAAAGGTTTGGTTGATATAATATGACCGATAATACATTGTCGTGTGGTGAAATTTGAAATCAGCCCCGATGGCCAAAAATCAGCCCCGTGACCCTGGAAGACGGGGCCTATTGATCAGCCCCGTCTTATTTCTAGAATGCAAGGCCTGAGTCATTTGGTATGTTCTGATTGGATCGTCCCTGGTTTGTACAATGTACATGTGTACATGAAATTTACACCTTGGATTTTAAGGCTTTCAGCGGTCTGATCTAACAAGGCTAATTTGAAGGGTGAACAGAGAAGTAGACTCGTGTATGGAGATGTGGGCAAGAGGACTCCACATGCATGTAGTTGTACCGGTATGTGAAATTATAGATGAGCTTAAAAAAAAAATGAGACAGATATTTAGAAAAGTTTGACACGATCGATAAGCCGAAATGGAGCCTGGAATTAGGACCACTTAATGCTTTTCCACCGCTTAGCCTAGAGACACTTGTCAGTCTAGGATGGAACCTATGAAGACTGACAGTTGGATTTCTTGTAAATGGTACACGAAGGCTGTTCATGTTCTTTAGAAATGCAATTCAAAGAGGAAAAAAATCGAGAGAAAATCCATGTCAGTCAGGTCGATGATTGGTCTCAAATGAGATGGGAAAGTCTTTAGGGTCTATCATTTCCTGTCGGACACTACCATTTTTTTCTCTTCGGAAGTGTGCCTGCTGGACTGCCATCCTTTTGAAATTTCTGAACATTTTTACCCAAAGCTTCTTTGTCGCTGAATGTCAATGGATTTCACTCCAACTGTTCACTATGAATTTGGCTAATTCTCTAAGTACCAGTCCGCATAGCTCAGATCACAGAACAAGGCCTTGGCCTTTTCACAAAAATTACTCCCGTCAAACATTCAACATTTTGTAAATGTAGTAAAGCGAACCCCTCAAACAAATTGTGCATTCCCATCTGAAAGTCTTTTGAAATGCTTAAACTTTTTGCAGAAATAATTTCCTATATGAAATAATAATTTTGCAGGAAAAAAGACTACATTTAGCTTGACATGCAGTACCACAAACGAAAGAGAGGACTAACCTGAAAAGAATTTGAGACAACAGTTAAGTTGAGAGTGGAAAACCTCATTTAATTATATGTTAGAATTTAATGGAGGAATAATTACAGCCTAAGGAACATTAAAGCACTGAACTACTGCCGTCACTTTTACAGCAAGAAAAGCTCATCTTAAGGAAGCCATGCTACATGTACATGTACGTCATCATATAATTTCACAACACATCAGAGAGAAAAAATAGCCCAATGGGCTTCAATACCCCTCGGCTATCAGTTATTGTCTACACCCAGCAATCATGCAATGTATAATATCATCAGCGTATTTTTAGAACTAGATTAACAAAAATCTGATCTAGTAGGGTTGACTGTAGTTCAGCTTTTGCCAAGGCCTGAGTTTCTGAGAGCATGACCGAATTCTTAGCTCTAAATATACTCAAATACTCAAAGCTTATAATCAAATCAAGTAATTTCATCTTAGAAATATAGATAAAGGGCAGTCATCTTCAAAAAAATTCAAGTCAATTCTAACTTAATTGCATAGGGAACATGAATTTGGAGATCTTAGAACTAACGAAAAATAGGTCAAAGTCAGTGGTATTCTTCAATATACTTCAGGTCCAGACGTAAGTGGAATAAATTTGGACAATGTAGATATAATCTTTCATGAAATATTGTACTAAATAGAATCTGACCTGAATAAAATAGGTCAAGGATAAAATAGGTAAAGGTCAGTCATCTTCAGCACACCTTTGGAGCATCACCAGATGTATTCATAGTATTAATTTGGAATGCCTAGCTATATTCTCCATGTTATATCATAATAAACAGTATATGACCTTGAAAAAATAGGTCAAGGTCAAGTCAACTGGGATAGGCTTCTAGTCAATCACCAGTTGCATAAGTACAGGGGTTATTCCAGCCCAAAATTGTTCATAAACTCACTTTCAAAATTTTGAAAACTCAAAGATATCTACAATACTCAAGATTTTTGCCTTTTTCATCAAAAAAATGATGAAACTCAATTTTTCCAACTTTTTCATCGCACCAATTACAGAACTGAGGTTGGTCATATGTTTGATCATATGTTTACGACACTTCTTCAGAAACCATAGGTTGTTTAGCATGACCTTATGCTAATTAAAACATACATGCTAGATGCTATAATTATTAATTATTGAAGCTAAATTTTTTACCGTTAACAGAGAAGACTGTGATCGAATATACAACCTGGCAACATTCCTATTGTACAGATTTATACACTCTGAAATCTCTCATAAATATCGCCAGAAAAAAATATTTATGAAATAATTATTCTCTAAAGAGACATTTTAAGTTTGCTTTATTTTAATTGAAACATTATGTCAATAATTATGGTAGACAGTAAAACTCAAATGCACACACATTGTGTAAACAGAAATCAAGGGAAAAAACTCAAGTTACTTGTGATCAATATTAAAGATAACTGCAGAATTTATTACCCGAATTTTCAACATCAGGAGTCCCCTCTTATTGAGATCTTCTTTTATTTCTTTTACACTGATTGAAGATATGGATTCTCTGTCCACGGCGACGAATTTTGTATGTCCGTCGTCCTCAAGCTACGAGTATAATATTGGTCGACAGTCTGTGTTGTTGTTGTTGTCGGGAGTGAAGACGTGAAGCGCTCGACCACTTCGCTCAAAAGCGTTTCATCAGATAAATGGATGGTTAAATGAATTGGTTGATGAGTAAACAACTGATCCATAAACTAAAACCATGATGGCTTTGGTACGCGACCGTCAAAAGTGCCGGAGTTAAAACTTTACTGCCACGTGCTTGACACGAGGGAATCCTCGCTAGAAAAGGACTGTGCCTCGTTTTGAAATACGGCTTTCCCCAAGAATGTGAACCAAGGTTCATTCGTTTTACTTAGATTTGCTTACTTATTTCTTTTACGAACAATAACTACTGATAATTAAAATACATGCGGCATTATTTATTTCCAAAATATTGATGCGGGCGGGTCATGCGAAACAACCTACATGTATCAACTGACAACTGGTATGTTGTGGGAAAACTCAAAAAAAAATTCATGCGCTTCGCGCACAAACAGCAAAAATTGCAAAACTCAATTTTTTTTATCAAAACTCAATTTGAAATTTTTCTGCTAAACTCAATATATATTGTTTTTCATCGTGGTAACCACGATGAAAAAACGGCTAGAAAAACCCCTGAAGTAATATGAATTTTGAAACCCGAGCTTCAATCCTTCAAAAAATATAGCAAATACTAAAATCTGACCTTGATAAAATAGGTCACGGTCAGTCATCTTCAGTACATGTCTGGACCGTTTGCCAGATGATTACATAGTATTAATTTGAAAAGCCTAGATATATTTCTTCATGTTAGACCATAACAAACAGTATATGACCTTGAAAAAATAAGTCAAGGTCAGTCAACTGGGATAGGCTTCTAGTCAATCACCAGTTGCATAAGTAATATGAATTTGGAGACCCTAGCTTCAATCCTTCAAAAAATATAGACAAATATTAAATTTGACCTTGATAAATAGGTCAAGGTCAGTAATCTTCGGTACACCTCTGGACCTTCGCCTGATGTATACATAGTATTAATTTGGAAAGCCTAGATATATTTCTTCATGTTAGACCATAATAAACAGTATATGACCTTGAAAAAATAGATCAAGGTCAGTCAACTTGGATGGGCTTCTAGTCAATCACCGGTTGCATAAGTAATATGAATTTGGAGACCCTAGATTCAATCCTTCAAAAACTATGACAAATACTATAATTTGACCTTGATAAAATAGGTCAAGGTCAGTCATCTTCAATACACCTCTGGACCTTCGCCAGATATATACATAGTATTTAAATGGAAAGCCTAGCTTTATTTCTTCATGCTATATCATAATAAACAGTATATGACCTATAAAAATAGGTCAAGGTCAGTCAACTGGAATAGGCTTCTAATCAATCACGAGTTGCATATATAATATGAATTTGGAGACCCTAGCTTTAATCCTTCAAAAAATATAGCAAATACAAGAATCTGACCTTAATAAAATAGGTCAAGGTCAGTCACTTTTAATAGGCTTCTGACCCTTCACCCGATACATATGTGGTATGATGAATGCTTGGCTATAATTCTTCTTGAGATATCGTGTTCACAAGAAAGATGGACAGACGGACAGACAGACAGACGACGCTGACGACAACAATACCCTTCGGGCAAAATTTGCCCGAGGGGTAAAAACTAAATAATTGTACAGGGTGAGTGAGTGAATATGATTTAACATAACTTTCAACACTATTTCAGTCATATCAAAATGTTTGGTTCCCTATTCCTTTTCACACCCGGAAATCACACGAGCACAATACGAGATTAAATTTGTTAATGAGATAAAGGCTTAACTTGAGCAAGTAAAGTTCAGTCGCTAATATTAGCATTCAGCCCATAATGTTGCCTAACAACTGAATATTCTCCTACTTGTATATTCAACAGAAGTGGGAATAGATTGCTATATTTTGTTGTCCTTTTAACAGACAAAACTTTACATGAACAGTTGTGACATTTATACAGATTCCTGTGCATCCTTTGAATTGTCCTGTAGATGACATCAATCATCTCGTTCTTTATCAGGTTTGTCATCTCAATTTTATCTCAAAGTAGAAGACCATTTGAGATTAAAACAGATGATTGATAATTCAATATCCATCTCGAAATCTAGGACCTTCTGATCAAGATCAAACCTGGAGAAACCTGGGAGAAATTCAAGAACAGGCATCCCTGTTCTACCATCCCTGTTCTATCCCTGTTCTACCATCCCTGTTCTACTCTTCCGGTTTCAGCCATGAAAGTAATCTCAGAGGCAATATATTTCTGTCTTCATCAATTGGTCAAACATGTGTGGATCTAGTATTTTCAACAATTTGTTGTTGTTACCTTCTGAATGAACATTGCTGTGTTGACTGGTAAAAAACTGGGTGTCCATTAGAAGGTGGTAAGGTCCCCAGGTGGAGTGTGAAACTTCCTGTATCTCCAGATATATATGTACTCAACACAATGCAGTGTATCCAAAAGTGATAGGCATTGTCTATGGGGCTCTCATGGGATTTCATTTTCTTGTTCAGTGCGCTTTGAAATAATTGTTTCTGCTGCAGTGTATAGGGACACTAAATTATAAAAAATATCCTTGGGTAGCAAGTGGACAATAAACAATTATTGCATGTTATAGAGTGGGACATCACAATTTGTCAGCTCGAGACAAGTGATGTACAATGGGCGCGCAGCGCAAGTTGTACATCACTTGTTGAAAGTTGACAAATCGTGATGTCCCACTCTATAACATGCAATAGTTGTTTTATTATACCGAATGTCCTATTTGAATAAAATGGGGACTTTATAATCATGTGAATGAGGACGGAACGGTGAAATAAACATATCGTGTTCAACATTGCGCGACCGTTGTTGATTTCAAAACGCTGTGTCAAGACTGTTCAATCTCGGCTTGTTTGAGTCGACTCAGTTGCATAATTTGGATGAGTAACGTTCTCGGTGATCTTACGTGTCACACCTTTTCAAAAGATGCCAAATTTATTTCAGTCAATTACCAAATCACATTCACTAATTTCTATCACCAACGGACCAACGTGTACACATCAGGTCGACGAAGATACACATCAATCTTCGTTCCGGTGGAGTATGTTGGCGCGCGCACTATGGGAGGCAACTCTTGGTCCGGCAGATGTCGCCGTGGAACAATTTGTCATGTTCAATGCTCTGCCATGGTACACAACATTTATTCAACGGTAAGGCAAGATGTGACTGCATCATCACTGAACATCACGATTTGTAGAATACCACGTGACAGGCTGCCAACCAATGAAAACATTACGAATTTACATGAGGTATAATAAAATTGACTGTATTCAATTGCATTGTACAGTACATGTACATTGTACATATATGGACACATCAACAATTGTTACAATTGAAATCTTGCATCAATCACTAGATGTAAACATGGGGTTACATACAGGTACATGTACATGAAGTATTCACCTACTAATAAAGGACTTCATAATTCAAGTACATTTACATGCACTTTTTGATTATCTGCAAAAATTATTTTTAAAAGTAAAATATCGCATTTAGGGCTTAGACTCGACTTTCAACATGACTTTTAATTGATCAATTCCTATTCATTCATCTGTAGACTACATGTTCATGTATATAACGTCAATATATTGATTCTGTACTTTGAAGATTCATATTTTCAAGCAATCATGTACATGTACTTTTAGTCTTTCATAAATGTCCCATTTACAATGTAATCATGTCATCTTGAAAGAAACAAAGAGGTTTCCTCTAAATGGAGCAAATCAGAGTCGCTGGATAAAAAGGAATTCTGCGCATTTACAAATGGCTGGAAATGGAACTAACTAGCAGATATTCCACCATTTTACTGATAAACAATAGATAGATATATATGCCCACATTTGGTCAGTGATAAAATTCCTACAGTGTACATCAATCCCTCAAGTGCCCCAATCAGACAGACCACTTCTGTGAGACAGACCACTTTGATGTTCTGTGAGGGCCAAATAAACATGAGCTCCCTGGTTACTTTATGATCCTGGTCAAGAGTTATCTGACTACATAATTAGACAGACTGTCTCCCTTTATCACCTTCTCTGTTCATCTTGGCCCCTCAATATCTCATTTGTACCCATTAATCTCTCACCTGATAAACATGGTATCAGTCCAGTCCCTTACCCTAGAGTTAATGCCAGGGGGAGGCCAAGATAAGGGGTGTAACAAGCCTATCTCCCAGTGTAGCCAGTCTAGATTAGAGGGTTGTTTGTACCATTAATAACTGTTAAAGGAGGGCTATCCAATCCCTATATAAACTACATTCCTGGGTAACTCTAGTACTGGTATCATGACAAGGCTTTAATGGTCTTTTCATACAGTTTAACTTCAGGCCAAACAATAAATTGTTCAGTTTTCTTTAATACAGTTCTGTACCTGCTCACTTAGAAATCCATGAAGCAGATGAAACGGAATTTTGGTTCATACTCCATGTAAAAATCACAAGACAATGCATACATGTACAATAGCCAAGTCTGGCGCAACAATATGTCTAGACTTGAGCCTTTTCAGTGGCAAAAAGAAAATAGCTTCCAACATGAAGTATCTACCGGAATTTTGATTTAAAATTGATTGATTCGCATCCCGACTCTTTTTTTTGGCAAACTTATATTAGACAAGTACATGTACATACTAAGCAACATTCTGAAGACGAATCAAAGTGGGGTCAAGACACTGAAATGTCCAACCTCCACCTTGTGCCTAAATTATGTGCTGAAATGTTGTATGCCACAATGTTATTAATGTACACTGAAATGTCGTTTGCCAAAAGCTCACCTGCCAAAATGCCATGGATTCAACCCCGTAACCTTAGTAATTACTGCCATTTCTGAACCCAATCACAACCCAGATTTTGCATGGTTTTGTTTCTTAGACAACTTACTCCTTTTAGGCATTTAAATCTTACAGGAAAATGGAGCCTCACAAATGAATAAGCAAGGAAATTCCACACTTGATTCCCAACCCTTTGTATCAAAGAGCAAAATGTATGGGGCACATTACAAGATAAAATATATTTACAATGCAATAAATGAGCTCATTTGACTTTCTGTGTGATTCAATAAAAGGAAGTACCGTACATGTACATTTCCCACACAAAAAATAATGGGGTCATGTACGGTAAGTTCCCTGAGTATTAACGACGCTAAGTGAATTCGAAAACGGGCATTTTTCGCCAGGTCACGTGACACTGTTTCCTAAGTAATGGTAAACGGCCCATTTACGAAAAAGTCTAGAAGTAGAAATGAGGGGTGGAGGAAATGACCATCTTACCCAGCTGAGCTACAGTACATGTAAAGGAATTTCACATTTCATTATAAAGATACCCCTAGCTCATTGATCTCATTCTCCGTGCAGTGTATTTGACCAGCTTCAAAAAGCATTATGTCACATGACCGATCTGTTTAAATGAGCCAATGAAATGATCTGTGTTTTACTATATCATCAGGAAAGCGAAGACTATACATTTGTAGGACAGAGGAGCATGACTGTGGGATACTGCTAGAGATGAGACCGAAGTTGTGGAAATTAGCTACGTTATTTCCCCCACTCCTGCTGGAAGAATAAAATCGCTGGTAGTTCACACAGACAATGCTGTTTTCTGATTTGTGAAGGGGCACTTCGAGGCCCACCAAGGGATCATTTCACTCAGTCGCTATCTGAAGGTGTGTTTTCGTTCCATGAATGCGATTGCGCATCACCGATCTCACTGGACCAATCGGATGTGACCATTGAGGAAACGCCCAAATATACTCAGATATCACCCGTTACTGCATGGCTACATACAGAAGTGTCTACGTATGATCATATCATATGCGTTCGGATGCCGGGAAATGACATAAACATGATCACAGGTAGAGGTAAACTTTGGGAGTGATTGAATGTAAATAGAGAAATTGGATTGTTAGAGAATTTATCATACAAAGCAAATAATAAGAGTAAAGACAGGCAGGGATTAGTTTCACCCCCTTCAATCCCCCCCCCCCCCCTGCCTCCACCCCAGTTCCCCACGAGAAGGAACGGACTGGCACATCAAATTCCAAGGGTTATAATAAGGCCATTGTCACTTGATTGCTTGTTTAGCAAGTGGCAATGGCCTAATGGTTGATTCCTTTGATTTCCCCTTTTCTCTTTTTTTTTTCTTCTTTTTTTCTTCTTTTTTTTTAAGCTTACCTGTACTATTCAGAGATGAATCTGTCATCGGGACTCCACTGTTCGTCCATTTTCTGTCTGCAAGTAACAAAGAACAATTATCACCATCCAGGTCTGGACAAATTTTGAAGAAATTTATACAATTTCAATGATTTTTTATTCTCAAATTAAGCAAGAAGTTTACATGTAGGATGTTTAAAGACATTTTAATGGCAAATTACTTTCAAGGAAGCAAATGGAACCCTGTTCAGGTAGTTGTACTGGTAATTCAAGATGGAAATCTGCTGTAATTCCAAAGGGGAAATTTCCAGGGGATTATGGCTAGTCCTACATGGAGCTATATAACACAGCCCAAAAAACAAATGATTGAGATGGGGTGGAATTTAGCGGTTACACACAATCACGACATCAGAATTGCGGCCTCATCACAAACACGAATGTCGGATCGACAACACGCTAAAACCTCCACGACTCACAGCCACGATCAAATCTGGCCATGTCCACAGGCAGAATTATACGAGGAACATCCAACTGAGTCTTGTCAATCTCACAAGCAAGCACCAACCACATGGACAACTGAGATACAATAATGTGCATGTTCTCCCTTAAGGATGCTGAGCCCTCTTGCAGACACTTTTACACACCCTCTACAATGTCTGTATGTACAGCTAAATATATGCCTTATAGCCATGGTTAAGCACATATATTTGTTGAAAGTGCATTCCTTAAGGATTCCAAATATATAAATGTGCATGATCACTGCAAATCTATAGGTATATATGCAGATATTTGAATTAAAAAAAAATATTTAAAAAATGAGCAAAAAAGTATTCAACTTATCATAACTTACATCATCATTTCCTGCAAAAGACAACTCCAACAGGAATTCCATGTCTCAGGTTTGTCAGTTTTCGTCTAGTTCTTATTCTGTTGACATTTAATTCAAAGTTCAAAACTGTGAGTTGCTTAAGTTTGTAAAAAAATACAGGTATTCCATTAAATGTCAATAGAAAGAGAACTAGCCTAAAATTGATAAAACTGAGACCAATTTCCTGTTGAAGTTGTCTTCTACAGGAAATGATGATGTAAATTGTACGATAAGTTGCATACTTTTTTGAAAATAGCATTAAAAAATTAAATTAAATTTTAAATTAATTGTTATTCAAATCTGAATATTTTCACAACAGGTTTACAGTGAACAAATTTATATATTTGGAATCCTTAAGACATGCGCTTTCAAAAAATATATACATTATCATAGCTTTGAGGCATACTTTTTGCTGTGTAAAGACAAATTCTACATGGTGTGTAAAAGTGTGTGCAGGAGGGCTCGGTATCCTTAAACTGAAAAGCAACTGCACTACTTGTATCCAGGTTTTTAGGGCCACAAAAAAATAACTTTCCAGACAAGGATGCCAGTGGGATTTTTTTGTGACTCAACTGATCATGTCAAGATTCACAGTTAGGATACATGTGGAATGTTTTTATTTTATTAAACACCCGTTGTTGTTGCAGCTGTGTGATTTTAGCAAAATGTTCATATTTTCTGTTCCACTTTTTCTGAAACTAATACATCCAGGTTGGACAAGGTCAAACCGAGCTGTCTAACCAGCAAAAACATGTGATTTATGGTATGTGTATATGCATTTACACACAAATGAAGTAATTATGTACTTACATTATACCAGGTCAGTGAGCTATAATTCATGCAATTACGCAGTCCATGAATATTGTTCTATTACTTACATAAATACCAGAAGTCTAACTCAGTTCCAAATAATAATACCAGGTATTGGCAGGTAATCAAATTGTCTTAAATTAATTCAGTTTCTCAAACAGGTAACCATGCAGTTTTGCTTTTGTTTATTTTAAACATATCCTGGTCTGGAAGTGGCTGACAGTGATAATATACATGTAGGAGAAAATATAGGAAAAATATAGGAATTTTCGTAATAGAATATAGAAAAATATAGGAAATAAAGGAGTGTAAGACATGCAGATCACTACTACATTGTATGTTCCAAACTTGATAGTTTTCTTGTATTTAATCAAATTATTTCCACTGAATGCGGTCATAATGGTGGCGATTGAGGAGACTCGTTCTGCTTGGTCCCAAAAAAGAGAGATTTAAATGTTTTCACATTTGCCGAGCGAAGCGGGGCAAAAATTCTTTTCTGTTATGTATTTTCTCATGCCAATTTGACTCATTTCTAAGCATTGGTGAAAGTTTTCACGAGAAAAACTCAAAATATAGGAAAAGTAGTGAGGTTTTGAGTAAAATTAGGAAAATATAGCAATGACTCAAAAATATAGGAAATATAGAACACAAGTTCTATGAACTTAGAACGTCAATTCACTAGCTGTTACTCTAAACAGACAGTCCATTAAATAGTTGCAGAGCATGCGTTTTCAGGATTGTAGGGGTATTACCGTATCCAGAGCTGCATTTGTGGGATGAATATTACATGTAGCTGCACTGCCACTGCATGTAGCTCTTATGTCCCCAAATAGTGAATTGTTATAAACATCAGTCACCATGAAGCGACTCACCAAGAGTGAGATTGTGGTGTGGTCAAAATTTTGTCCCTCTGCTTCAGTGTTCTAATGGGTGTCGGGACATTTCGGCAGTGAGGGTTAATATAAATTTCGGCTGGTGACATTTCGACAGTGGGGGTTAAATATTTCGGCATTTCTGCAGTCAATTTTTATCCAGTAATAATTTTACTCTGAAAATGGAATTTGAACTTACTAAAATAGATAGAACAAACAAATGTATTTTTCATGTATAATCCAGATTAAAAAAAAACTTAATTAAACCTCAAGGGCAACATGAAATCCATTGTCCATCTGGCACTGACTTCAATGGTGATTATTCTTAATTAATTGAACGAACACTTTGAGTTTGAGGTAGGCACGAAATTGGCAGGGATGAACCATGGTTCTTTATGCCCCATTTGAAGAATAAATACATGTACTGTTTAATTCTTACATATCTGAAATTTACGAAGTTCTTTGATGCACTTTCCATGCACAATTTCTCAGTTTGAACATATATTGAAATCAGTAAACCGTTTAAGCCAACCTCATTTCGATCAACAACCTCAAAGATTTATGGAAATGGAAAGATATTGATGAAATAATATGCTCTTATTGGAAATCCCATTAGGGGAGGTAACCCATTTTTTAATCATTGTCAAACATAACCGCCAAGTGATGTCAGCTCAAATTTATTCTAAATGATGAGTAAACTTAATGAATAATGAAAAGTAAGATTCCGCCTGCATCACTTTTCAAAAACAGTCTGATGGGTAACAAGGAATCATTTGTTATTTGCCTTAACACTAATCAAACCCATTTTTACTTTACTCTCTCCCTGTCCTGGTTGCATGAAACTGACCACATTTTTTTAATTCTGGGCTTATAATGAGAGCAAAAAATTTTGCATTGACAGAATCACAAATGTCCAATATGTTTACATAGGAGCCAAATCGATATACATGTACATGGATTCAAGCTGTTTGACAAATACATTAAATAATAGTGTTTCGGATCACCCACTGTGAGGAAGCATGTCCGAGCATGTCAAACTAAGACAGAAATCCTCTATCTGAGTGAAATTTTAGCAACCAAAATCCATCTATATTATAAAACAATCTTTCTGAAAGATTGGTCATCGCTCAGTAGCCTACTGGTAACCATGGTAACTGGTCTTGCTCAGAAACATAGATGAGACACTCCTTACATTCATTGATTGCCATTTATAGAGATCTTTATTGAAAATAATTTTCTTTTTACGGAGAAGATGTGAAAAACATAACTCACTTTTAATGAAATAGAATGTCCGCCATGGCGAGTTTCCAATGGTGCATCCTGAAAACATATTCACTACATCATCTATGAATATTTAGCTCTAGTAGCCTTTCTGTTTCCTTCCCGAGTTAAGATTACTAACGTCTCTGAAAGGACAACATTCCCCTCCACTCCCCTCTGTTTTATTGTTTTGTTTTTTTTTAACCTGATGAGCCCCAACTGGATTCGCGACGGAGATAAAAAAAGCAGTTCTGAAGACCAATTTTGCCAGGCATCGATGCCGTGTGCAGTGTGCATTTATAGAAGTTTGTTCTACTAGTGCAGGGTAACAATAGATGGATTTCCTCCGCTGGTCAGGTACGCCCTAGATATTTGACCAACTAACCGATCCATTTCCTACTCAAAGACGAACAAATATGGAAACGTTTACCGTCTGTCGGCGGAATGGGTTGCCAACCGGATGGAGTGTGGGGAGGCATAAAACACCAATCTTTGTCATCCCCAGTAATATTGTCCATCTTCTAAGATCTTCCAATTACAGTAAAAGGCTTTTACCTACAGCAGGATATGGCGTGGTTAAATAAGCATGTCCGAAAAATCTACCGAGTGTACATGATCCAATAACTTAGAATCCATTCGCGTATTAACTCGATCAGTCGATTTAATTGTCCATATGGGGGATGTCTGGTCTTGAATTGGTCACATGACGACCCAAGGCTGGCAGCAGAAATGAATGATACTGATCTAATAACATTGTTCATGTACCAAAACGAACTTCATGATGGCTGCCTAGGGGTTTTGCAAACTTGCTGGAAGGAGACCCACATGGGTCACATGCAGGCTGTTAGCCAGAGGGGTGCCAGAGTCGTGTCTTTTCGGCACCCAGTTTTGAAATTTGGTTAGCAGATTTAACATGAAAGATACACCTTGTTGTCGAGAAAATCTCCAAAAATTTAGAATTTCGGCACACTGATTTCAATTCCTGCCTAACACTATGGTTACATACCTAAAAAATAAATTTTTTAACAGGTCTCCAAATCTGTGTAATATTAACAGGTTACCATGAGAATAGTTAAGGTAACCTAAATGGGTTACCATGGAAAATATTACCTCACCCCTCCTTGTTGAACAACATTGATCAAAATACACGTAGTATTTAACAAAGCCAGTATGCACAGTGCAATATGGTGTATAGAAGAGTTTGATTGCTGTGTTGTATTTCAAGATGTCAATTTCATTTCACGATTGTGACAAGCAAAACATCTACCACTATTGTGATTGGTCCAAGTTATCCGGGGATCAGAGTGATTGGACAGAATGAATTGTAGTTAAGTGGGTGAGTTCAAAGATTAGACAGTTTTATAGTCTGTGTGATATAGACCTTCTAGATGTCTAAATTGATTGCAGTGGATTACAGCTAAAGGCACACAGCAGATTCCGGTAGTAAGGGCCTCAATAACATGATCAAATGATCTATGGATAACAATCCCAAATTACTGTTAATCTAGGATATTTCTAGGCTACACAAGATAAAAAAAAAAGATGACAACTCTTTGTGATACTCTGAGATGACCCCTGGCTCCCTAATCATGCTATTATGCACATGTAATAAATGAGGAACACCTTCGAACAAGGGTAAATGGAAATAATATCACATTAATATGGCTCATGGATGATGGGGCAAACATTTTGCCTGGTGACTATACCCTTATGTTTTTACTGTGAATATCCGTGGTGTTTATCAAGAGAAAAACATGAAAAAAATTGGGTATTTTTCAGTTTAGATTTTTTAATTTGATGATAAAATACCAAAAAAAACTAGAGCCTTAGGCACTGAAAACGGGGCTATTTAAATGTAAAATAGGCTGTTGGAATAATTCCACTAACTCTTTGATGTTCCATCTCATGGCGAAGAGCCATACTTCAGGCCTCGAAATTTGGCGCGAACGAAACGATCGTTCGCGTGTCGGTTACGCAAATCCGAAATGGCCAGAACGAAAAATCGGTTACGTGAATGCGCTTCTTGGACATATGTTCTGGTAACAAAAGTCCCAACCTCTTCTCTGTCTGTCCACTGTGCAAACTTTAACCACATGACGTGTGTCTTTCAACATGTTTTAAAAGCGAAACTAAGTCGCAAACTCGGCCCTGTCTGTATTGAATTTGTAGACAACCACGTGGCAGGCGTATGTCTGTCAGCTTGCACAGCCTGTTTTGTCTATCCTGGGTTCAGGGCCGGCATACTATTATGTAATAAACCAATAGCGGCCAGGAAACAGCTTTATCAAACTTGAACGAGTCTAAAGGGTTACCCGCAAGCCTCCTCGCTCCAAGGTTGTTGCTCTGTGGGGCGCTCTTCACAGAGCTAGCAGCAGAGGTGGCATGCGGAGCTCCTCGTGGAGGAACTATCTCAGAGCGCGGAGCTTGCGGTTAATACTCATTGTCACTTCCGCCATCTCTAAATTTGCAGGCGGCGTGTTCAACTTCTCTTTTCAATCAGGATTTTAATGGAATCACAAGGAAATGGCGAATGAATTATACAGCCAGTCACAATAGCCAACCATGAATGGTGGAAGCGATTTACGTGTTCCCGTATGTTAACTCATTTGTCTGTTCAGTCGCTGCCCACGTGCTGTGGACAGTCTTTTTTTTCACTCGTTGATGGTACACTGTTGTAATTACGTAACCATTTTGCGAAACCAATTGGTTACGTAAGAATTAACATCGTAACCGAACAATAGGTTACGCAAGCCAAATTTACCGTAACCAATTTTTCGGTTACGTCAACGAACCAATTTTCGAGGCCTGTACTTGTACATGTAGTCTCACACATTCCTCTCAACAAGGATCTCTAGTGCATTAGTGTAATTGTACACATATATTAGAAAGAAAAAAAAACGCTGGGACAGACATTTATTATGAAACCAACCTGATGAAATGATAAAATAATGTCTTCACTGCATGTTACCAATATTTGTAAATTTTTTCACTTTTTTCAGATAATCGAAAGCATATCCTTCAGCAGTAAATAACAAGGCTGGAAATAGGTACCTGCCAAATTTTAAAACACCCCTGCAGATCATGATGAACTACTCCAGCTTGAATCTCCATTTACAAAGGTAAAAAGGTCATGGTGCAGAACATTTCCCAAAGTAGGGGTGACAAGTAGTTATGACAGGTGCTTATTTCCAGGCTTGAAATAACAATACGAAGCTGCGCATCTGAAAACCCCTCGGCTCTGGATACATTCATAATGTATTCAATTTGAACCAAGATGTCGGGAACACCAAGCAGTCACAAATATACAGATTATCAAAAATTTTACAATTAGGAATGACCCCCAAGGTTTCCGTCCAATCAGAGAAACCGGTATTCATTACATAAGTTTCTTGATGCATCAATGATGTATACCAAATTTTACATTGAGCATTTAAACGGTATCAGAGATAGAGCTCATTAATGATTTCGCATAAATTAAACATGGCCGCTCATCCTTCCCGCCACTCAGAGGAACTGATGTGGTTATTAATTGAAAGTCTCTTGATACATTGATGCTGTATACCAAGTTTCGTATAGAACACTGAAATGGTATCAGAGATATACATCATTAAAGATTTTACATAAATTAAAGATGGCCACCAAGGTTTCCGCCCAATCAGAGAAACCAGAACTGTCATTTGTCGTAAGTCTCTTGATGCATCGATGATGTATACCAAATTTAACATCGAGCACTTGAACGGTATCAGAGAACGAGATCATTAATGATTTGCATAAATTAAAGATGGCCGCCCATCCTTCTCCCCACTCAAGAGGAACTGATGTGGTTATTCATTGCAAGTCTCTTGATACATCGATGCTGTATACCAAGTTTGGTATAGAACACTTAAATGGTATCAGAGATATATATCACTAAAGTTTTTGCATAAATTAAAGATGGCCGCCAAGGTTTTCAGTCAATCACATCCCGATTTAAAGTATCTGTATGCATCGATGATGTATACCAACTTTCATATAAAATGATTGAATGGTAACAGAGATATGTACATGTATCATTATCGATTTTTGCATAAATTAAAGATGGCCTCAAGGATTTCCAGCTAATCAGAAAAGCCGGTTTGGTAATTCATTGAAAGTTGCTTGATGTATCGATGATGTATACCAACTTTCGTATTGAACAGTTGAATGGTTTCTGAGATATGGATCATTATCCATTTTGCATAAAATTAAAGATGGCCACCAAGGTTTCCACCCAATCAGGTCCCAATTCAATCGGCTTCTGGTCCTTGACTAGGTAAATAAGCATATCAAATTTGGAATTCTTCAGTGGAACCGTTTTCCGTCTATCTCGCTCACGTACTGACGTACGGATGTACGAACAGACGGACGACAATACCGTAACCCCATGGCCAAAATTGGCCGAGGGGTAAAAATGAGTATTGAGATACATTGTAAAATCCTCATGGTTAGATGGACTGGAGCTATGCTGGGATGCATCCTCTCATGCATATTGTTTCATGTACCTCCTCCTGCCAGCACACCCCTAGTTTTTTACAGTTCTATTTGGTTATCTCCCCTGTCACCTTACAGTTTCAAACACAGCTGTGATATGTGATATGTGATATGCAGAGCTCTTTCTGTAGATCAGGGGGAAATGCTTGCAACATTCCATGAATATTTCAGAAGCAGAATGGAAAGAAAACATTTCTGAATACAGGGAAATTATTATGTAAATGATTTGACCACCACTCGATTTTAGAAACTTACCATAAAAAGATAATGCAGAGGGTCTTGAGGGGTAAGCTTAAATGGCGAAAATTCCAAACTGTAACTCAACACACATATTTCATGAAAATGTAGATGAATACAGGCAAAGTGAAATATCCCATTGTTTTCTACAATGAATTACACTTATACTGGTATTATTTAATACTAAATTACTGCCCAAACACGCTTTCTAATGAGAATGAGTTAGTCCCACAAAATCACTCAACATGCGCCTCTCAAAACCTGTGGTTTAGCAGACGACATATTTTGAGCACGAAAGTAGTGCCACTGGAAAATGAAAGAAAACACGCATAAAATTAGATAAATGGAAATGTAACTTAAACATATCAGACTTGCAACTATACGCGAACATTAAAAACACAGAAATCTGGACACTCTAAAGAAGGAAGTTTCAGACCTCTTTCTTGTTGTGTAAGAACTCTATCTTTTGCTGTGTTAGCAAGACACAGAGCTGGTGCTCAATTTTTTCTGACTACAAGACAGGACCATTAGTCCCTACGGGCCTACATCGCCCCGTGAAAATACATTATCTTCACAGAAATTCTGGTAAATGAGAGCATTGAGAGCAAATTTGATTTTTTTATTCACAGAAATGCCATGAGAACAGGAAAAGTGTGCTTTTATGTGTGAAATGTGGCATATATGTACCTACAAAATTATCCAATAATCGAGAAATCAAGCATATTGAAAGTATAAAATTGACTAGAGATAAAAAAAATTTGTTCGATGATCACAGTTGATAATTT
>JAVTVY010026570.1:0-11164 GCA_036873755.1 Hanleya hanleyi | reverse complement strand
AACATTTTTTAAAGAATTATTCTTTATTTTTTCTTGTTTAAGTTGTTTATTTTGAGTAAAATTATCTTATTTCAAGAAAATTTTAGGGCATTATCTTAAATAAGTAGGGTATTTTCGGCAGGGTATTTCACTGAATGGAACATAATTTTGCTTGTACTTCTGGAAACAGCTTGAGGCCCTCGGCGGCCGAGTGGTCTAAGGCGCTTAGCTGGTGATCTCGCACCGCTGAACCGGTTTAGTGTCCCTCTTCGTATCCTTCTCTATTGCAACTAAGGACGGACAATGTGGAGAAAAATGTCCTAGCTGGGTTAAAAGATGGGAGCCGGACACTCGTAGCCACCGGGCATTCTTAGCATCCACATGTGTGAAAGTTTGGCAGTTATTTGCCGATGGGCGGTGGCTCTCCCTGGGTACTCCGTCTTCCTCCACCATCCAAACTGGCTGTCACCATATGAGTGAAATATTATTGAGTGTGACATTAAACTTGCCCAGTCTTGATGCTCCAGGGATCAAATCCGTTTCATTATCAAGTATTCTTTTCCCGCTTTTCACCACTTGATCACGTACTATTTAAGTCCAACTCTACGGATTAATCGCCTTAGCATGAATATATGCGGCTTCGTCGTTGGTCATTCATGCCATCACAAGAAACTTACAAAAATAAAGTTCGAACCCTCGCTTCGAGTAGATTACTAAAAAAAATGACGGACCTTCCCAGAAACTCTGAGATATTCTTTCAATTTCTTTCCCAGGTCAACGAGGCTACCGCAGTTCTTTTCAAAATTTGAATGGAGCAATCAATTGCATTGGCGTTTCCACAAAACTCAATTGAGGACATATCGGGCGTGAAGTCTCTTTCATACGCATATAGTGCGTCAACATACATAACATTAGTAGTTGCTATTGCATGTTTTCATTGTCGTGTTTGTGACATTAACGATTAACAGATGAAACATATAATATGTGATATCTTCCTTCTCATGCGGTGTTAGGGATCCATCTTTGGTACATAAACCAATCTGAATACCATCGACAAAAAGATTAAGTCTTTAGCTCCCCTTTTGACGCCAGGGGTCACTGTACTCTATCTCAGATCAAATAAGATGCTCTGCATGTTATCAATACCGCTGAACTGATGGAGCCGAAACTTCACATGGTGAGTGAGCCCATAAAATAATGCATATGTCTTAATGAAGTAGATTGATCGAAGGCCCTAATCTTACATCCATACAAAACTTAAATAATCTTTACCAAATCTTTTTTCAAGTAACGGATTTGGACTGCGAAAGTGGTTACCCGATGCCGAATAGTGGTGATGAAGTAAACAGTATTTATGTTGCAATATAAAAACAAATAAATGGCACATTCGACTTGAATTTTAAAGCCGATCGATCGCTCCGACAGATCACAGGAATATACTTTATGGCATATAGTTCTCGATCACATGACTTCACGAACCATTTCGCGGTCTCTGGAATTTACCATATAACCTTCCAATATGCTCTTCACTGGAACTGCTGACTCGAACTCGAATTCGTGACCTGAATGTTAGGTGTCGACGAATGCTTCCTAGAGTAGAGTCATATGGTTCCTTTTTAGTCGCCAGACGTCGTCATTTTTTCCCACCTCTTGCATATCGCTCCAATTTATTACCTGTATATGATAGCATTCTGCTGATGGAAAGTTAGGCCCCGAGGTCCACCCTCTATACATGTCTCTCGACAAATATACGTAGATTTATTGTTTTGGTTGGAAATTTAAGCCCCACGACGTCCGCCATTACATGTTAGTTTTGCTGGGTATTCTTGCATTTACCAGTTTTACGCCATATTGAGGCGTTAACTCCATCAAGCGTCCATGCTCATCCATTAACATCAGATGAGTCGTTTGGACTGATCTGTCATCACAGCTCCCGAGCTAGCGTATCTAATTCCGCGTAAGCCGGTGCTAGGGGCCGTGTGGATTCTTCATTGTCTCCACATGAACAGGCGCAATAAAAGCGCGGTTGAGATACTAAGGCTACATCCGAGAATCCACCAAATTCTCGGGTCTGAATGTTAGGTGTCGACGAATGCTTTCCTGTAGAGTCATATCGTTGCTTTTTAGTAGCCAGACGTCGTGAATTTTTCCCACCGCTTTCAGATTGCGCCAATTTAGAGCACCTACTTGATGGATATGGCCATCATTTGGATGGAGGTTCGCCTCAGGTAATTACTGGTCCCCAGTCGTGGCAATACGCGTCAACATGATTGTTGCCACTTGTTTGTCGCATTTGCTACATTTTGACTTTTACAAAAGTCAAATGGAGAATTAACATGACCGCATAAGAATTCCAACAAATCGCTCGAAAAATAACAAGTAATTGCATTGTCGATTTGTTTAGTTATCTCAATGTATCCATGGGTTGAAGCTGTAGAGGTAGAGATAGAAATCTTCTCGGATCGGAATGTCGACATCGGAAGCACATATGCATTATTGGGAATGATTACTTGTTGGTTATTGCCTACAGTTTACGTATAAATCTACGGGATTTTTTTTTTAATTTTGTCAGAGTGGATAACTATTATTTATCACCTCTCTTCAATCCTGTCGCAAATTCATGTACACAAGCATAAATGCTGCATTGATGATCTGCTGTAACGTTTCGATATTTGCTATTTCTTATCAAAATCAAACTGTCAATCTGGAGAAAATCGATTTGTTGTTTCCATTTTCATCGATATGGATGGTGGCTGATAGTGCATATACATGAACCATCGTTGTATCTATTTATTTTTGTCTTCACCTGTGAATTCTTACTTATCTGAACAGGGGATTTGTATCATCCAGAAACAAAACATACTTGTCAGCGATAAGGATTTGACTATAAGAGTATCATTGTGTCTTGTTTGCATGGCTGGAATGGCTGACGGTTTCTCGATTTACTGTGTGTCGTGGGAATACTGTATTTTAATTTTGGACGCTAAAATGGACTTCATCCCCGATCCTAAGCGATTTCGGGTGAACTGCAAGCAGTGAAGCGGCGGACAGCGCGCCTATATATTCTCGCTTTCCCTAAGACTACAGTGCTGAATCTGACCATACTATATCTTTGGGTCCTGTTCTACTAGAAAATGTGCAAGAAATCCAAGATGGCGGCAATGATGACGTCACAGTCATAAAGAATTGGTGTGAAATAAAATAGCTTTTGCTCACTTTCCCTCGCATGGAAAGTAGAAATTTGAAGAAAAATGACGAAAACATCACTTTTCTGGTACCGCACATGGCCGTCATTGTAAATTTACCCATGATCCACTGGGATTATTCAAATAGGTTCAGAATAAGCCCAATATGATAAACTACAAAGTCATGGAGTGTCAGCCCTCAACTTGTCGTTCCGGAGATGGAAGAAAAAACAACCGGGTTTGGGAGCGCCCACACCCTCAAACCAAGTAGAGTTAATGTTGAATATGACGCATGTAATTATTCGGAAATGTTTGATTTCAATGATGATGATGATGATGATGACGATGACGATGATCTCGTTAAATTATCATATCATACACAACACATATACTAAAGTATACTAAATCATATTGATAATCTTTCACACACCCTTCTCGCTACAGAAACGACATATATGTCTTAATGTATATACAATTCCGTGCTTGTCCTTTATGATTTTAACGCTGCAGTACATCCAATAAACAGCTGGACAACGATATAGATATTTTTCTACATCATGGTGGGAATTACCATTGCTCTTGTTACAAAACATGATACTAGACAGACAAATGACCATGTCCTGGCACATGCCGCCAGTCAAGGTTAACAAATACACAGAAGGGCGACGACAAAAGCGGAAAATGAGTGGGGTGGACGTATACACATAATTAGCTAAAGATTTCAGACGCTTCGGAAGAGAATTATCCGATCCACCGTGCTCCCATGGGCGTCAAAAAAACAGTTTTTCACAATCTCTGACAAGTCTGTCTGAACTGTGTCGTCTATCCGATAAATTGTTGATCCCTAATTAACTTAAATCGTACAGCTTATAGGAAGCTTCTTACACTGAGTATCCACGGTGTGCGTTGGAGAAAACTGTAGCATATAATGCAAAATACGATTAAATGATTGTATCCTCTGGAAAAGTGGAACGTGAACGACCCAATACAGGAATAAGCAAGCAGTCTATAACTGCAATGTCCATAATATGATACTACTTTTTAAATTGGAAACCTGCATTCACATGTTAATATATTTATGAAAATGTTGAACCAGTATGTATGTTTCATCACGAAAATCGGTCCGTTTTCATCGAAACCAGTGAGGATGGATTATCCACGCTCCTCCTGGCACTTACCAAGAACATCGTCTGGTAAATGGGGATTTATCACTAATGAACCAATGGGTTTGACTGGATCCGGGTAAGCAGCAATAAATCTTAGGTATCTACACAAGAGTAGGTATATACACAATAAATCTTACTGCGAAGTGTGTAGTTCTTGAACAGGCCCGCCCACTGTACAGACCTTTTGGTCTTTGATATATGTTGGCATTTGTGGGAAGTTGATGCTGGGTCGACATCGGGCCTCACAGACTATTCTTCTGTGTTAAATGCCGTCATTTTCATCTGACGCCTATACAGCTCACCAATCCCCAGTGTAAGAGTTGTTACAGCGAAACAGCTCACCAATTACCAATATACGAGTTGTCAGAGCATTTCCATCATAGCTCTCTAGATTTGTATCTAATACCGCTTATGCCGGTGCTAGGGGCCGTGTGGTCATATCATCCAAGTTGCCACATGAACAGGTACAATAAAAGCGTACCTGAGATACAACACATATCACGAATCGTTAGATTCTTGGTATGTGCTTTAGAACAGGTTAACAGGAAGACTATGCTGTGAAGTCATGTGACTGTCAGTATGTCGGCACCTCTTCTCACTTCCCTTATATGTGTTGTAACTGTTACATCAGCGTTGATATCTCAGGACTGCCAAGCGCTCGTAAAACCGGTCGCCTGAGGAACAAGTAAATAAGTAGCGACTATCTCAAGCAATTGGTATCAAGTTTGTCGGAATTCGACGATTTGACAGGCAGGTGGAATTGTCGTGAACCACTGGTCTCGAGTTCGAAAAATGGCTTAACAAAAAATCTCGTTAGGTGACTTAAGAGTGTCTGGGTTCCATCTCCTAACCCAGGTTTTCTTTACATTGGGGACAAGTGTCCGTCCTTGGTTGCAAAAGAAAAAGATAAGAAAGCGGACCCTAATCAGCAGGACTTTCTTATCCATCACACCGGCACGAATTCGAGCGTGGTGTTGCATGTGTGACAGTTTCGCATTTGTTTGCCGAAGGTGGTTCTCTCTGGATACTCCCGCTTCCTCCATCATTCAAACTGTCATCATAGGAACGAAATATTCTTGAATATGATATTAAACCAATCTACCACTGGAAGCAGCTATCAATCTGTTTTTGCACGGTGCTATGCCCAGTTTTGTCTCCAGTCTTTTTAATCCTTTGATTACTGTGGAAATGTATACCCACTGAGGAGCAGATACAAGCGGCGTATCCGACCTTCATCGGGAAGTCATGGTCTTTTAAAAACTTTGTTGGTCCATAATCTAACTTTACAAGCGTCTAGTCCGTCATTCATAATTCAGCCGTCGTGAATTAAAGAATATCCGCGTCCATAATCCAAAGACCCATAATTCCATATTCCATATAACAGTATTAGCACCAAATTCAAAAAAGTCTTTCGGATGACACCACTGATCTCCAAACCTAGACGGGCTTGCCATGAGAACATCCTTGATCGCAGTCCAGATGCTGAGTGGTCAAATCTGTGTCATTATCGAGTATTATTTTCCCGCTTTCTGAGAAGGTCCTTTATGGAATAGTGTTTCTGAAAGTTATTCCGCAAACTTATTCCTCGAAGGTGAGAGTGAAATGTACATATAAATAATTCTTTGTGTGTCACTTTTTATAACTTATTATTTTAGGCCAAGCTGATTATTGGTTTGAATACCTTGGTTTGAACATAAGAGCAAAATCATTTTTTTGCCGCTACGTACTGCACCCCAAACTATTTCTTAACACAAAATATATGTCACATATCACAGTGTGGCAAGATTCAATTCTCTAGTCTCACCTCCCACAAGGCTGCCATAAGCTGCATCGCCCAAATCAGATAGTGTTAAGAATGCATTATAGATAATCTCACATGTGTCATAGATCGCCTCATGCAGTTATCCAGTTCATTCTCTTGAAGCTGCATGTACACAATTAGTATGTCTCCGTCCTACTTTACGAGAAATACTTTTCTTTGTGACACATGATAAAAACGTTGCAATATATACTGAGCCACGGAATCACACATCTGGTAGAGATATAACACATACGCTCTCAATATCAGTACACCCACAAGTAAATGCCTAAATATTTTTCTCAATAGAACGATAGGCCTTCACGGAAACTCTCTGGTTGGCTAGATGTTCTTCCAGTTTCTTCTCCAGGCCAATGAAATTACCGCAGTTCATTTTAAAATTTGAGTGGACCAATCAACCGCATTGTTTCCATAAAACTCAGTTGACGAAATATCGGATGTGATGTTTAAGAAGTTGCGACGTCTTCCATACGCCTACATTGCATCGATACGCATAACATTTCATATCGGCATTGGCCACTTTTTAAAAGCTCGAAAAAAACTCGAAGTAACTACCATAACATACATTTCATTCTCTGAGAAATCAAGCTTCCTGATTTCGAGGCTGGTTTAATATAAATCTCTCATTGGCTAAATCGTTGATTGACTCACTCACTTATTCACTCCCTCGCTCACGGACTATTGGTGTTATGTAGCGGTTAGTATGGTTGACCTGGAATTTCGTTGCAGCGAATTGAATCGGAGCAGGTCACTGGGGAAAACTGTAAAAAGTTTAAGAATTATCGGAACAGATTAAACTGTCATTGGCTGATTTATTTTTGTATTCTAAAAGCTTATTGGTGTTGGAAAGTAATTTGTGTGAAATCAATTCATCTGAGGTGCTGTGTAGCATCTACAAATAGCAATTGCAATAATTGTGTTTATCAGGTCGCCAGCTGATGTCGCAACTGACCAATAGCAGGCGACTGTGCATCCACAGTCACTCGCTAAACTCACAACTGCGACATTAGCCGGCTAATCTGAACGAATATAACTTATGACATGTAAATCTCAATCACTTGACGAGATTAACCATTTTGAAGTTACTTGAATTTACCCTAAAAGATCTTTACATTTTAAGATCTTCATCGGAACCGCTGGCCCAATCTAGAACACCTGATTGATACATATGCAACGCGCACGCCAAAGTCATCAATGCGTGGAGTGCCGTGTTCATTAACCTAATATTATACGGGACTAAAAGTGGGCTTTTAGAGACTTTCTCTTTAAAGTGTTGAAGGTGCCGTTCTCTGAAGTTAGATACAGCCTGAAAGAATAACATATACGAAAGCTGACGCCACACAGGAATGCTCTGTTGGTTCCTTTTTTTTGCTCATTCAATCCCATAAAAAAAATAATGAGGTCTCTTTCGATTATCGTGCCATACACATCACATACACTAAATCATATTATATCATATTGATAATCATTCATAGACAGTTCCCGCTACAAAAAACAACATATATGTCTTAATCAATATTAAAATTCCCTGCTCTTCCTTCTTGTGTGATTTTAACGCTAATTCGCGGCAACAAACAGCTGGACAATTTTATAATTTCCGCGAAGATAATTTAATCAGAGATGACTAAAATCGAAAAAATATTCTTCTACACCATGTTGTGAATTACTATTACACTTGTCACAAAACAGATACTAGACAGACACATTTCCGTGTTCTGGCACGTGCCACAGTTGAGATTAGCAAATAATCAGAAAAGAGACAGCAAACGCAGACAATGAGTGGGTTGAACGGTGGACGTAGACACATAATTATCTGTAGATTTCAGTCGCTTCGGAAGAGAATTACCCGATCTGCCATCCACCCCGGGCGATAAAGAATCGGGTTTCCTCAATCTCCGACATATCGGCCTGAACTGTGTCGTCAATCCGATATATTTTTATCCCTAATTATGACTGTCAAAATACTCTGAAGCCATTTGCATCTAACTGGTTTACAGCCACGCCATTCAATTGTGTACACTATGGAGATTTAAAGCCTTGGAACATGTACATATATATATATATATATGCATTTCTCTCACAAATGAAAAGGGACAGCGGCCTTGCAGTTTCTAAAGGTACATTAATTCAAGAACATCTCAGTGCCAAATTGTAGGTAGGAGGTGAGGTTACATGGCCGTGTGATTGTTTTTCGGCTACATGTGGCGACACATGAGGGCAAAGTTAAAATATAATTTCCAGACAATAATTACTAAAAAAACTGAACAGATTTTTATTGAGCCCGTAGCTTTTAGCTGCGGAAAGCTCAAATTTGGGATCTAAATGATGTCTGTGGATGTCCATGTCTCCTGAACTAAGCCCCCACCTCAAATCTAATATATTCCGGGAGATTATATGATGCCACACTTATTCAGCATATGCGCTACCCTCGGGAGGATGTCCCCACATCTGGCGCACGAAATGGTATACAGCTTCTCAGCCTCATATGATACTACCTACCTAGGGTATGAGATGCAGTGTACATTGTTTATTTCCTTCAGTTTTACTTTCAAATCATTCTATTCCACATCATATGATTTACCCTAAAGCATATACACGAACCATATTTTATTTCAGAATTATAATATGAAATAACTAGCTGGGGAATCACGCAGTACCGACCTCATGTTAGTTTGGAATTTCATGTCGCCTTAAAAGAAGGACACAATTTCCTTCAATTTTGCTATCAAATAATTGTATTCCGCATCATATGATTTACCCTAAAGCTTTTGCATGAACCATTTGTGTTACTCTTTTCACAAATAATGAATGTTTCCGTTAGTTAACATGCAAACGGGATACCTCCTCGATCGTAGTCGATCGACTGTATCTAGTTTGGACCATGCTCTCGTTGCTTGTCGCTTCTTTAAACCTAAGAGTCGTGGGACGGGGCATTATGGCCCTCGCCACGAACTTTTCAACGTTGAAAAACCCAAAACGACCGATAAAACGACTGATCAATTCTCAATACCGGAAAACAAGCACTCTCGATGCATTTGTACTCTGCAATGGTTTCGGTTTCGGTGTTGTGGACAACAGGAAGGTGTGGCAATTGGATTGACATTCGATTTAGTTTAGAAAAAATTTACTGACCTATACACAAGTATGAAACATTGAATTTATTATCATTATGTTGGCGCTGGAGAATTATATATTGAATAGTGAATTATTTTAAACATAAATGTAGTAAAATTCAATCAAATTACCTACTACAAAGTAAATAAGCTGGTACAAAAGTGATAAGGTATCACAATACACATACGACTGAACACTTCTGCAAAAGAACACCATGTTTTGTTCTCCAGAAATTGTTGGTTTCGAGCACTGGTGGTGCCCTCTTTCAATCCGAAAAGGATTCCAACTATCCCCAACAAACTAGCAAAGGTGACACGATGTCTAGAAATGATAATAATGTGTAACATTTTCTATTTCCCAGGGAATGAAATGTTTTGGTTATCTGTGTACAATTCTGTGGTGTGGGATGTCCTTAACAGGGTTATAGGACATACAACGATTTTCTTCCCAAAGAACTGACACGAGATTTTATAATATGAAATAGTATCATATTCCCAGTACGTGGTGGAAATAATGTTAACAGCAAGATAATTAATATTTTGGTGATTTAAACTGGAGATAGAATGTCATACGTAGGTTCACTTACAATAAATCTAAACAAACTCAACAGTTCATTGATGCAAGCGGTAATTCCGGTTGCCCGGTACAGGGCAGTGAAACAAATAGTGTCATCTCACAAGATAACCTTTGCCCATGCGGAATAGAGCATATCTCTGAGAGCTCACTACAGAGGTGGATTGCATGCTCATCTTTTGCGGTGTGGTTTCACATTGAGTGTCTAGGCATAAGTGTCGGGGCTGCTGACATCTATGAAATCTCGGACGAGGAGTGTTAATGCCCCGCCGTGTCTGTATCAAACAAAATAGCAGGCTCTAGTGACGCGTTAAAACAACGCTTTGACAGTAAATCAGTAGAAGTGAGTCTCACCTCAGCCTCTCCTACAGCTACAGAACATTATCAGAGTCGTTCATCATAATTATTGATAACATCGCCAACCCTAGTAAGTATAGAACTAGACGGCAGATTTTATATGAAATGAATATTCAGAAACCAGATTTGAACGTTATAAGGGCATATCACTGGCTGGTGGTGGTATATGTCTTCATCTTCATTCCAAGGAGGATAAACTGTCTGCTCTGTCTTGGCCGAAAGGTTCCTTTAAATCGGAGGCTGTGCATCCACACTGCCGTAGACGGAAAGCTCCGGTCAGCTCGGTATTTGTTAGAAACGTACCTCTAGAATACGCTCCAAAGGAAATAAATTGTTCAGTGTCTAGTTGCATAGGATCTCGGGGGTTAGTCAACGAACAGACCGGTAGGCTGACCAGCCCTGTTGAAATCCTCATATCTGACCCAAGCACTGTCCAACAAGTGGTCGTTGAGGGTTTAGAGCTGAAGGGGACTCGGTATCCAGCAAAACCAAAGAGGTCAGTGAAAATGATTAGATGTTGCAATTGTAACCGTTTCAGGCATGTCGCAAAATGTTGCCACAGCTTGACTACATACATAAACTGTGGATCCTATGACCATGATTCCTTCTTTTGTGACCAGCGCTCAAATTGTGTTAACTGTGATGGTGACCATTGTGGGGACAGTAAACTCTGCCCACGATTCAGAACTCTTACCAGGAACCTACAGTTGCGTGTATTGTCGCCAACAAATAGGATACAACATAAAGTTTTTATAGCTGAATTGTAGGTCAATAAATACTTCTCAGAATCTGATAAATGACTTATGTCAGGGCCAGAAACGTGGATGTCATCTGTGTGTCTGAGACCTGGGAGGTCAAGGATATATCTAGTCTAAAAAAGGAAAATTTCCGAGACACTCATGGTGGGGTGGCAATTTTTCACAAGAAATGTATAAAAATAGCCCCGCGCAGGGATTTGGAACGGGGTGATT